>JBBPBX010064110.1:0-20347 GCA_038048925.1 Garcialebias charrua | reverse complement strand
GTTGAAAATGATAAATTACATATATATGTAAACGGCTCAATAACATGGCTCATTATGTCCTTTACAAACATCATATCCATGTCCACCCAGTCTTTTGATCTCTTGTCTGTAAGATTTTTTACTACATTCATTATTTCCTCTTTGTTAGTTCCATTTAGAAAAATACTATTTGCACAACCTGTAATTGAATGGATCACATTATTATCTACTTTTGGTATTTTAGCTGCAAGGCTTGATCCAACATTCACAAAATATTGATTAAATCCATTTACAATTTCATTTTCATCATGAATTTCATCGTTGTCTTTTACAAAATATTTTGAAATTTCTTCAGGACACTATTCATTACTCGCCATGTTGCTTTCATATCACCATTACTTTTATCTAATAATTTACTATAATATTCTTTCTTATGTTTCCTTATAATCCCTACTAATTTATTTTTATACTTTTTATATTTTTCTTCAGCGTTCTGACTTCGCAATTTCAAGAAACATGAATACAAATAATTCTTTTTTTACAAGCATTTCTCAACCCTTTTGTCATCCATGGTTGGTCAACCATATTTCTCTTTGTGTAATTTGTTTGCACACAATTCTTTTCATACAGAGCTTCCAAGATATTCATAAACTCATCATATGATCTGTTCACATCATCAACATACACTTCATTCCAGTCTTGTTTATCTAGATCCTCTTTTAATTTTTCCAAAACTTTTTTTGACGTGTTTATGATCTTTTTCTTCGTTGTAACTGCTTTTGTGATGCTTTGATCATTTTTATAGATTGTGAAAACTGGTAAATGATCACTTAAGTCGGTCGTTAAAATACCACCTATCACATCCCCATTTGTTATATTTGTGAAAATATTATCAATTATTGTGGCACTCCATCCATCCATCCATCTTCTTCCGCTTATCCGGGGTCGGGTCGCGGGGGTAGCAGCCTAAGTAGGGAGGCCCAGACTTCCCTCTCCCCAGCCACTTGGAGCAGCTCCTCTGGGGGAATCCCAAGGCGTTCCCAGGCCAGCCGAGAAACATAGTCCCTCCAGCGTGTCCTGGGTCTTCCTCTGGGTCTCCTCCCGGTGGGACATGCCCGGAACACCTCACCAGGGAGGCGTCCAGGAGGCATCCTAACCAGATGCCCGAGCCACCTCAACTGGCTCCTCTCGATGTGGAGAAGCAGCGGCTCTACTCCGAGTCCCTCCCGGATGACTGAGCTTCTCACCCTATCTCTAAGGGAGAGTCCAGCCACCCTGCGGAGAAAACTCATTTCAGCCGCTTGTATCCGAGATCTTGTTCTTTCGGTCATAACCCAAAGCTCATGACCATAGATGAGGGTGGGAACGTAGATCGATCGGTAAATTGAGAGCTTTGCCTTTTGACTCAGCTCTCTCTTCACCACGACAGACCGGTACAGCGCCCGCTTCACTGCGGACGCTGCACCTATCCGCCTATCGATCTCACGCTCCAGTTTTCCCTCATTCGTGAACAAGATCCCGAGATACTTAAACTCCTCCACTTGGGGCAGGACCTCCTCCCCGACCCGGAGAGGGCACGCTACCCTTTTCCGGCTCAAGACCATGGCCTCGGATTTGGAGGAACTGATCCTCATCCCGGCCGCATCGCATTCAGCTGCAAACCGCTCCAGTGAAAGCTGTAGATCACGAGCTGATGAAGCCAATAGGACCACATCATCTGCAAAAAACAGAGAAGCGATTCTAAGGCCACCAAAACGGATCCTCTCAACACCTTGGCTGCGCCTAGAAATTTATTGTGGCACTATGAGTTGTAATTCTTGTTGGCTTTGATATCAATGGATACATATTTAAACTGTACATTGAGTTTATAAATGTACTGATGTTATTTGAATCTGTTTTATTTCCCATATCAATGTTAAAGTCTCCACACAAAAAAACTTTTTTATTAAAACTCTTCTCCAATAGCTCCAAGATTTTATCAGTGAATATTTCTATATTTGATCCTGGTGATCTATATACACAACTTATTATGTTTTTATCGTTTTTGTTTATTATTTCTATTGTTATCATTTCCATAATATTATCAACTATTATTGACATTTCACTATTTAATTTACATTTTATTTCATTATTGACAAATAGAGCGACTCCACCACCTCTTTTATTATTTCTGTTCATATGATATAATTCATACCCCTCGATGTGAATATTACTTGTGTTATCATCATTGAGCCATGTCTCTGACAGCGCTATTATCGTAAAAGTTCTATTTAACTGTTTTAAGTAATCTGTTATTTTGGATATGTTTGCATTTATACTTCTGCTATTAAAGTGAATAATAGAGAGAACTCCATTTGATATATTGATGTCATTAAACTGCTCTTCATTATAATATTCGCTATCTTTTATTACAGGATTTTTTTTTTGCATCAATCACATTTTCAACATTATATATTTTAGGTTCTGAGTCTTCGTATGTTGTCATGTTCTAATGTATTTGTTCATTTCACTGTATATTATGTCCATTTTGTGTGTGAGTTGTTTCATTGATTTGTAATTTGTCATCTCCTGAGTTCATTAAAGTTTTTCCAGATCCTTCCAGGAGTTTTTCCAGAATTATTACCGTAAAGGCTTCCGTTCAAAGGCTTATCAGATGTAATGTTTTATATCAGTATTTGTGAATATATCAGGGGAGTTTATGACTGACTGAATAGTAAAATGTTACATAAGTAGAGCATATATTTTATATTTAGTGTGTAACCTTTAGGCCTGTTGCAAACAATAAATCAATTACAGTAATCGCATGATAAATGAAAATCATCAACCTCATTTTCATTCATCAGCTTTATTGTTTCTTCATGTCTCTCTCTTTCTACTGAAGACATTGGATGACAAAAGGTTCAACTCCGGTGTTCTTCACTGACCCCTCCCTTTCTCTTTTCTGTTTAAAATCCATTCTAACCATCCAAAATTGTGTTTTTGGATCGTTAAAAGCAGCTAAGCTGAGAAGCTAAGCTACAAGCTAAGCTAACAGGCCGATCTCGGGGGGGAAAAAACTCCATCTGGTCGAAGCTCCAAAATTCACAGTTGAAAGCCTTTGTCTAAAGTTTTCTCTGCAAAACAAAGACGAGAACTTGACTGATTTTTATATTAAATGGTTTGTGTGAAAAATGCTATGCTCAAACCACACCGAGCGTCCACCATTTTGAGAACCGAAAAAAGAGACAGCCCATGTGTCAAGGGGCCTCCCTCCCATTTTTATAAAAAAGACACGCTCGTTCCCTCACTATCCATCCTTTGGTTCAGTCTTATACCGTCATCCTGTGGTTAAAAAAAGAAAAAGAAAAAAAAAAGGGGTACTATGCACAAAACAAATACAATTCTTATTATTTATGACAATACCAGTAATTACTAATTATTGTCAAATTTCAAACAATATTATCATTTATTGCAATAATTTCTGAGACAATTAATTGCCCAGCAAAACTTGTTATCATGACAGGCCTAGTAACATTGTGCTTTTACTCAGAACTGAAGTGTAATAATAAAAAGCAAATGTTTGTTAACTGAGCAGTCTTTTATAGAAAAAACTCAACACACTGATTTCCACATGGCTGTATTTTTATTTTTTTTGTATTTCCATTAAATGACAGTATAGGGAGACACCTCTGGAATGCTTATTCAATAAACCTTTACAATACAGTATATATATAATTTTTCAGTACAAGTCCTTCATATTAAAGTCCCTTTAATCCCATTAGTGAAAAAGCAAACTGAAAAGAAATAAACTGATGAACAGAATAAGTCGGCCATGCTGGTTCCTCTTTGTCTTAATGAGGCAAAAAGTGCATGATATCTACTGGGTGCTACTTGTGAACACTGTTCCATCCACGATGAAACACTTACATTTGGAAGCTTAGTTTAGTTTTACCTTATCAAGTCTTACATGTAGAAAACTACATATAACTGGGTTGTTTAAAAATCCCATTAAAATCAGATTGAATCTAACGGATACTAAAAACTTAAGCCATCCATCCCTTTTGAATCCATGAATACATAAGACACCTGAGAACTGACACAATTTTCAATTTCTATCAGTGTTACCAAGCTGATGTGCACAAGGAAACTTGTAAAAGTTTATTTCCCTCACTGATGAGAAGCTTAGCCTTACTGATGAGAAATAATGTAACCCGTGTGGCCCAAATGCATTAGTTGAGTCCCTTGAAAATCCTTGTGAATTGTAAACTTTGGAAAAAACAACAAACAAGCCCTGACAAAACTCCTCAAGCAAGTTACATGACAACACAAACAGTTTCTGACAACATGAAACAGAATTTTAAAAAGTAAGGCCTTACATATAAAGGTATTTTTCCCTTTCAAGTGTTTGTATGTGCTGGAGTTTCAATTTGGTCAAAAATAATCATTTCAGATGGCATGCTGTCTTTTTGACAGTTAGGCACAAGCAGTAAAATTACACTTTGTGCTACCTAAAACTTTACATGCACAAGTGCATAAAAACATCCGATTAATGTAAACTTTGGCTGGTAATAAAACAATCAGAGAACCTTTTGTGATATTCTTGAGTAAAATATGTTGAACACAACTTGAACAATTAAAAGTAATACAGCAAGATCAATTCAGTCCATAACCTACAGGTGCTGGTCTTAAAATTAGAATATCATGAAAAAGTTGATTTATTTCAGTAATTCCATTCAAAAAGTGAAACTTGTATATTATATTCATTTATTATACACAGACTGATATATTTCAAATGTTTATTTTAATGCTGATGATTATAACTGACAACTAATGAAAACCCCAAATTCAGTATCTCAGAAAATTAGAATATTACTTAAGACCACTAAAAAAAGGATTTTTAGAAACGTTGGTCAACTGAAACGTATCAACATGTACAGCACTCAAGACTTAGTTGGGGCTACTTTTACCTGGATTACTGCAGCAATGCGTCATGGCATGGAATCAATCTGTGGCACTGCTCAGGAGTTCTGAGAGCCCAGGTTGCTCTGGTAGTGGCCTTCAGCTCTTCTGAATTATTGGGTCTGGTGTATTGCAGCTTCCTTTTCACAATACATACCATACCATACCATTTTATTTATAAAGCACTTTCAACAGGAACAAGTCCACACCAAAGTGCTGACTGATACAGGTGGTCCCCGACTTACGACGGCCTCGACTCACGACGTTCCGGACTTACGAACGCGCTTACGAACAGTACTGTTGTACAGTAAATACTAGCCTGGTTAAAACCAGACCCTTGTCCTTCACTTCGCTTCGCACTAGGGTCTGGACTTTCTCCATAGAGAACCGATTCTTGCTGGAGGCGTGGCCTCTGCCTGAGGAACAAAACCATTGGATCTTAGAAAAATTTTGAACAGGGAAAGCATTCTGCTCCCTCCCCCTCTGTGCTCTGCCGAACTTGACTTCAGCTCCGCCTCCTGCTGCATTTTCTCTGGCTGCCGCTGCATATTCTGTGTTTATATGTTAATAAAACGTTCTAATAAAATAAAATAAAACCATGGATCGCTGGTCCAGCACACCAGAAGACCAGAAAATCTGCAGGGACTCGGGCAGCAACGTAAAACCCGATTTTAATTCTCTCGTGACAACCTGAGGCATTTCCTCATAGCGGAGGGAGAGGAGGAGGAGGAGGAGGGAGCGATCACTTGACTTTTGGCCAAAAAAACAAAAGAAAACTCCAGATAAGGGATTAAGAAGGGGAAATTAATACATTTGTGTCACATATAAAACAGTCCTGCATCGCTTTGAATGAGAACATGCGAATGCTCGCTGGCTGCGCGCTGGGACAGGTGGGGGCGTGGGTTAGGGGCCAAAAACTCCGCCCCTTCTGTTCTCTGATTGGTCCGGTCAAAAATCAGCCGGAGAAATCGTTGTCTATGGGAGAAGTCCCAGACTGAGCAGTGAAGGGAAATGAGAATTGAGCGGAGCTGTGCAGGAAGGCGAGGGCCAGGCTAAGTAAATACAGCACTGGTATGTGTTTTTAGATGAAAGTGTGTTAGCTAACCGTTTGTAAATAAAGTTCTGTGCATGTTTATGAACCAGTATGTACGCTTGTTGATAAACGGGTGTGCGGCGCAGCGTTAGCATACATTTTCCGACTTACGACCAAAAATCCGGACTTACGAACGTCACGTGTATCGAGTTACGAACGGTACGTAGGAACGGAACTCGTTCGTAAGTCAGGGACAAACTGTACTTCATAGTACAGTAGCTTTGGCACTGTGTGCAGGTGCCAAGTCCTGTTGGAAAATGAAATCTTTATCTCCATAAAGTTGGTCAGCAGCAGGAAGCATGAAATGCTCCAAAACTTCCTGGTAGATGGCTGCATTGACCTTGGACCTCAGAAAACACAGTGGACCAACACCAGCAGATGACATGGCACCCCAAACCATCACTGACTGTGTAAACTTGACACTGGACCTCAAGCAACATGGGTTCTGTGCCTCTCCTCCCTTCCTCCAGACTCTGGGACCTTGATTTCCAAAGGGAATGCAAAATGTACTTTCATCAGAGAACATAATGTTGGACCACTCAGCAGCAGTCCAGTCCTTTTTGTCTATAGCCCAGGCGAGACGCTTCTGATGCTGTCTCTTGGACAACTGTCAAGTCAGCGGTCTTCTCCATGATTGTGTAGCCTACAGAACTAGACTGAGACCATTTAAAGGCCTTTGCAAGTGTTGAGTTAATTAGCTGATTAGAGTGTGTCACTAGGTGTCTTCAATATTGAACCTTTTCACAATATTCTAATTTTCTGAGATACTGAATTTGGAGTTTTCATCACTTGTCAGTTATAATCCTAAACATTACAAAAATAAATGTTTGAAATATATCAGTCCGTGTGTAATGAATGAATATAATATACAAGTTTCACTTTTTGAATGGAATTACTGAAATAAATTAACTTTTTCATGATGTTCTAATTTTATGGCCAGCACCTGTAGTTATAATGGTCACTGAATGTACATAGATTAGAGAACATGAGACTTCGGGCCTGCTTCTACTGACTTATCATTGAAATAGCCTCTAAAAGCCTATGGCTGAGCAGCTTATTGTATTTTAGACAAAGCTAGTTTTGGATGTTTTCCTGTCTGTTGTCTGGCAGACAAGTATATTGGACAAATACTGTTTAGTTTTTTTTAAATCAACAAGATTGATTCTGCAAACCATCAGGTTGATGTAACTTTTGTGTTTGACTATCCACAGTTTGATTCTTCATGAGTGTATCCGAGGTCTCTGTAAAATGCACTCCTTTAAACGCACAGCTGGAAAATGTCTCTGAAATTACCCATCAAATGAGTCGGTGGTTGACGTTAACTTTCAATGTCATTTCTTTGTTGCTTCAGTCTCCATGAGAGATGAACGAGTGGACAGCCCAGGACTGCACCTTCCCTCGCCCAAACACACTGTAGAATATTGCTCCAAACAGGTTGATGGTAGCCGCGATGTAGAAGACCGTCTGCCACTCTTCTATGGTGTTCTAGACAAAATTGAACACAAACATGGTGAAATATCCATCAAAAATTTTTTTGATACTATTCAGACTCTCTGCAGACACATAAATGTGGTGGAGGGGTTTGAGAACACCAGTGATCCTGGGGTCTACAACGTCAAGTCCTTTAGATCCTGGTAGGGTCAAAATGGGTGTCACAGGAGGGGTCAGTCTAAGAGTGACTCAAAAACCTGGATGAATAAACATCCAGCAACTCTGGAAATCAGGAAAAACCTGGAAAATGACTTTCACATTTTCAAGACAGGAAAAACTCTGGGAATTTGGAAAAAATAAATAAATCAGGGACAACTCGGGGAATCTGAACACTGATCTGCTGATAAAAGATTATCTTTATGAGATTTTACCATGTACGTGTATTAATGCTAGTATTCTAGTATCAACAAGTCCCTGCTCTGCTTGTACAGTGAGCTGCCCATAACCAACACCATGTTCAAACATTGGGTGGTCCATAAGTATACTGTACTTGGCACCAGGCCACCTTAGGCCAAAGGCTGACAAGCGATTCTGTAATGGTGACTTCATTCAAACCTGCAGCCCATTAACATGTGTTTTTGTCTTTCTTCCAATAGGAGGTACATCTGGACCTGCCATTTTGTGTTGTTTGTTCCTCCTTACTGTCCTCTCAAACCCAGCTAGTCAAACCAGATGGCTGCTCGTCCTGAGCCTGGTTCTGCTGGAGAGTTCTTCCTGTTAAGTTTTTCCTTCCCACTGTTGCCTTTGTGCTCGCTCAGGATGGGAGACTGTGACGANTCAATGGGCCTGGTACCCCATACTCCCGGAGTACCTCACAGAACCCCCCGAGGGACGCGGTCGAATGCCTTCTCCAAGTCCACAAAGCACATGTAAACTGGTTGGGCAAACTCCCACGCACCCTCCAGGACCCTGTTGAGGGTGTAGAGCTGGTCCAGTGTTCCACGACCAGGACGAAAAACCACACTGCTCCTCCTGAATCCGAGGTTCGACTATCCGACGGACCCTCCTCTCCAGAACCCCTGAATAGACCTTACCAGGGAGGCTTAAGAGTGTGATCCCCCTATAGTTGGAACACACCCTACGGTCCCCCTTTTTGAATAGGGGAACCACCACCCCAGTCTGCCAATCCAAGGGAACTGCCCCCGATGTCCACGCGATATTGCAGAGTCGCGTAAGCCAACACAACCCTACAACATCCAGAGCCCTAAGGAACTCCGGGCGAATCTCATCCACCCCCGGAGCCTTGCCACCGCAGAGCTTTTTAACCACCTCGGCGACCTCAGCACCAGAGATCGGAGAACCCGACCCAAAGTCCCCAGGCTCCGCTTCCTCAGTGGAAGACGTGCCAGTAGGATTGAGGAGGTCTTCGAAGTATTCCGCCCACCGACTCACAACATCCCGAGTTGAGGTCAGCAGCACGCCACCCCCACCATAAATGGTGTTGGTCGCGTACCTCTTTCCCCCCCTGAGACGCCGGATGGTGGACCAGAATCGCCTCGAAGCCGTACGGAAGTCATTCTCCATGGCCTCTCCGAACTCCTCCCACGCCCGAGTTTTTGCCTCAGCAACCACCCGAGCCGCATGCCGCTTGGACTGCCGGTACCTATCAGCTGCTTCCGGGGTCCCACAAGCCAAAAAGGCCCAATAGGACTCCTTCTTCAGCCTGACAGCATCCCTCACTGCCGGTGTCCACCACCGGGTTCGAGGGTTGCCACCACGACAGGCACCAACAACCTTGCGGCCACAGCTCCGATAAGCTGCCTCGACAATAGAGGCGCGGAACACGGCCCACTCGGACTCCATGTCCCCCGCCTCCCTCGGAACGTGTTCAAAGCTCTCCCGGAGGTGGGAGTTAAAGCTCCGTCTTACGGGAGACTCTGCCAGACGTTCCCAGCAGACCCTCACAATACGTTTGGGTCTGCCAGGTCTGACCGGCATCCTCCCCCACCATCGGAGCCAACTCACCACCAGGTAGTGGTCAGTTGACAGCTCCGCCCCTCTCTTCACCCGAGTGTCCAAGACATGCGGCCGCAGATCAGATGAGACGACAACAAAGTCGATCATCGAACTGCGACCTAGGGTGTCCTGGTGCCAAGAGCACATATGGACACCCTTATGCTTAAACATGGTGTTCGTTATGGACAATCCATGACGAGCACAGAAGTCCAATAACAGAACACCACTCTGGTTCAGATCAGGGGGGCCGTTCCTCCCAACCACACCCCTCCAGGTCTCACTGTCATTGCCCACGTGAGCGTTGAAGTCCCCCAGTAGAACAAGGGAGTCCCCAGGAGGCGCACTCTCCAATACCCCCTCCAAGGACTCCAAAAAGGGTGGGTAGTCTGAGCTGCCGTTTGGTGCATAGGCACAAACAACAGTCAGAGCCCGTCCCCCCACACGTAGGCGAAGGGAGGCTACCCTCTCGTTCACCGGGGTGAACCCCAACGTACAGGCACCAAGATGGGGGGCAACCAGTATGCCCACTCCTGCTCGGCGCCTCTCACCAGGGGCAACTCCAGAGTGGAAGAGTGTCCAACCCCTCTCAAGGAAACTGGTTCCAGAGCCAGAGCCATGCGTTGAGGTGAGTCCGACTATTTCTAGTCGGAAACTCTCAACCTCACACACTAGCTCAGGCTCCTTCCCCACCAGAGAGGTGACATTCCATGTCCCAATGGCCAGCTTCTGTAGCCGAGGATCAGACCGCCAGGGTCCCCGCCCTCGGCCACCACCCATCTCACATTGCACCCGACCCCTTTGGCCCCTCCCACAGGTGGTGAGCCCATGGGAAGGGGGACCCACGTCTCCTCTTCGGGCTGTGCCCGGCCGGGCTCCATGGGTAAAAGCCATGGATGGGTAAACATCCAGCAACTTTGGAAATCAGGAAAAACCTGGAAAATGACTTTCACATTTTCCAGACAGGAAAAACTCTGGGAATTTGGAAAAAATAAATAAATCAGGGACAACTCGGGGAATCTGAACACTGATCTGCTGATAAAAGATTATCTTTATGAGATTTTACCATGTACGTGTATTAATGCTAGTATTCTAGTATCAACAAGTCCCTGCTCTGCTTGTACAGTGAGCTGCCCATAACCAACACCATGTTCAAACATTGGGTGGTCCATAAGTATACTGTACTTGGCACCAGGCCACCTTAGGCCAAAGGCTGACAAGCGATTCTGTAATGGTGACTTCATTCAAACCTGCAGCCCATTAACATGTGTTTTTGTCTTTCTTCCAATAGGAGGTACATCTGGACCTGCCATTTTGTGTTGTTTGTTCCTCCTTACTGTCCTCTCAAACCCAGCTAGTCAAACCAGATGGCTGCTCGTCCTGAGCCTGGTTCTGCTGGAGAGTTCTTCCTGTTAAGTTTTTCCTTCCCACTGTTGCCTTTGTGCTCGCTCAGGATGGGAGACTGTGACGAAGTGAAGATTCAACACGTCTGCTGGCTTCCTTAGATTGAGAACTTTACTAATTGGCTTTTCTATGTATCGGCATGCGAATGGGTTGGTACAGTGCCCTGAGACAACTTTGTTGTGACTTGGCTCTATATAAATAAACTGAACTGAAGATGGATGGATGAACAGATGGACGAGCAAAACTGAAAACTCGTGTTTGAAACTGAATCTCAACTATTCTAAATGTCTCGTGTGTCTTTTTTGTGATTGGATCAATAAAATATAAACATAAACATAATATAAACAATATATACAGCAGATTCTGTAAATGAAAATATGTCATGCTTGTCAAGTCATGTTTTTTACTAAAAATGTATTAACTTTAACTTTAACTTTCACGAATGAGGGAAAACTGGGGCGTGAGATCGATAGGCGGATAGGTGCAGCGTCCGCAGTGAAGCGGGCGCTGTACCGGTCTGTCGTGGTGAAGAGAGAGCTGAGTCAAAAGGCAAAGCTCTCAATTTACCGATCAATCTACGTTCCCACCCTCATCTATGGTCATGAGCTTTGGGTTATGACCGAAAGAACAAGATCTCGGATACAAGCGGCTGAAATGAGTTTTCTCCGCAGGGTGGCTGGACTCTCCCTTAGAGATAGGGTGAGAAGCTCAGTCATCCGGGAGGGACTCGGAGTAGAGCCGCTGCTTCTCCACATCGAGAGGAGCCAGTTGAGGTGGCTCGGGCATCTGGTTAGGATGCCTCCTGGACGCCTCCCTGGTGAGGTGTTCCGGGCACGTCCCACCGGGAGGAGACCCAGAGGAAGACCCAGGACGCGCTGGAGGGACTATGTTTCTCGGCTGGCCTGGGAACGCCTTGGGATTCCCCCGGAGGAGCTGCTCCAAGTGGCTGGGGAGAGGGAAGTCTGGGCCTCCCTACTTAGGCTGCTACCCCCGCGACCCGACCCCGGATAAGCGGAAGAAGATGGATGGATGAGATGGATGAGCTATTTGATAAAATAACGTGACTAGCCAAACCCATTAGAACTGAAAGTTGTGTCAGTTTTAGCAGGAAAAAAAAAGACAAAAACTTTTGCATGTGCTGCAGCACAATACATTACAGTTTTCTGTTTTTATACAGACACTCAGTTTTTTTAAACTTGAAGTCTACAATAACATTTTGTTTCATTTGGAGCGTGAGTGTTAATATATTTCTTACATTTTTGGTGAGGGCTCGTGCTATGACTGGTCCCACCATGCCAGGAATAGTAGCAAATGTGTTTGTAATCCCCAGCAGAATACCAGCATACCTGTGAAGATAAATGCATTCAAGTCCTGAATGTTCAGAACAAAAGCTTCACTGATTCTAAATATAAATTAATTTGCAACAGATGGCTAATAGAATTCTAAAATAACTTGTTTTTTAAATGTGTTTTTTTATTTATTTAAAGTTTTACGCATTACTTGTCACCACTTGACCCAAAAAATATTCCCAACCCAATTTTTTTTCTCTATAAAAACAGAACTTCAAAACTCGTCATTGTATTAATTGGTTATGGAAGATAATTATTTTTTGTTGAAATAATTTCAAAAGCTTGTCTATTCAGGAAGAATAGAGACAGACAGGAGTTGTACTTACGAAGGAGCAATGTCGAGGTGGTTGATGTTGAAGCCAGAAGCTGACATTCCACCCAGAGAAGAGGAGATTGAGAGGAAGGTCACTGCTAATTTGTAATTACAGCCAGTAAAACCTGCAGCCACCAGGAACGCTGCTGGGCCAATCATACCTGCAGAAACAACACAAGATGAACATTTCTCCATCTGAAACTAAAGGTGTGGCATCTTTGAAAGTGAAACCAGCCTCATAGTCATCTTTACCGATGAGGGAGAAGCCCTTCCTGACAAGGGCGGTTGAGTAAAGGCAAGTTTCTCGCAGATAATCAGCAACTTGGCCGCTCAGCACAGCCATCAGAGCACAGCCCACGTACGGCAAAGCTGACAGAAATCCATTCTGCAGTGGACAAAACACACACACAACTGAGTACTGGTAAATAACACTGACTTTGTGCTGCCTTCTTTTTGTATATTTGTACATTTGAAATACTAAGTACAGTATTTTCTGGACTATAGGTCGCACCTTTATATAAGTCGCTTTGTCCAATTATTGTCAATAAATTGGAAAAATCCATAAACAGGTCGCACCTTTATACAAGTCGCATATGTTATGCGTCACCGAGCTGGAAACGGTTGGTGGACTCTCTGGAAGTGTCGGGCTGCGACAGACTGAGTCCGTCCAGAGGAGGCTCTCGTCGGACACATGAGGTGGGAACGGTTGGTGTACCCTAGCGGACAAAGGTGGTACTGCACCATTTTTGCCAAAATGGAAAAACGGTCATATCTGAGCCAAAAATTGGTCTAAAAAATATGGGAAAAAAATCCATAAACAAGTCTCACCTCTCTATAAGTCGCAGGGCATGCAAATTAGGCAAAAAGGTGCAACCTATAGTCCGGAAAATATGGCACTTTAAAATATGTAGTTGGGTTCTCTACAGGTAGTCCCCGACTTACGAGCGAGTTCTGTTCCTGCGAGTTGCTCGTAACACAAAAATTCGTAAGTTGGAACACGAAGCACGTGTTCTCGTAAGTCCGGATTTTCGCTCGTAAGTTGGAACATTTATGCTAGCGCTACTACGAACACTCGTTTTTCATCAAAAACATTCATATTAGTTCATAAACATGGTCGGAAACGTGTTTCCAAACGGTTAGCTAACACACTTTCATCTAAAAACACAAAAAAGTGCTGTATTTTTTACAAATTTACTTCTCGTTCGCCAGCTCGTAAGTCCGGATGCTCGTAGGTCAGAGAGCTCGTAAGTCGGGGACTACCTGTACTTGGGTTTACAGTAGTCCCTCGCTACTTCACGGTTTGACTTTTGTGGACTCGCTCGATCACGGTTTGTGGACGTACGGTCCATAATATTGTAAAAAAAATTAAAAATGTGTTCCGTACACATGATTGTCAACTGTCAACAACTCGTGTGATTGGGACAGTACTTGATACAGTACTGTCCAGTAAAAAGTTAACGAAAAATTAAATATTTCAGACAGGTGCCGTCATTTTGTAGTTTTCTCTCAGTAAGCCTCCACTGTATTCCTGTTCATAACAACCACATTTCCCAGAAGGCAACAGGGCCCCACCCAGAAGCCTCATTTCCTTCTGCTGAAAAAACTAAAGGTGAAGTTTTGATGTGATCGGTGCCCAGTGAATGCAGAGAAGCCGCACTGAACCCACAAAACCGGACCAGAACCAGACTTCCAGATCCATCGGTGAAGCTTGAGGGCTGGTGGCCTGCCCACGTGCACCTCTGAGAGAATGCACGTGGCCGGAGGTCCAGCGCTCCATCCGAAACTCAACAGGACTTTTTCAATCTCTTTCAACCAGCTAACGGCGAGGATCTCAGAGCGCGGACAAGCTAGTGAGTTAAATTTAGTAGCTATATATAAGTACAATATGTTGTTAAGATTAGTAGATTTAAGAGTTTAGAACATTGGAAGTGTGTGGGAAGGGTTTCTAAAGCCTTAAAATATATATACCGGTAAATACTGAAATAAATATAGCGTCCCTACTTCACGTTTTTTCCACTTGTGTTACTTCTTTTTCACCGTGATAAACGAGGGACAACTGAATTAGCAAATCTCTCATTGCTTTTATGAAACAGCATAACAGCACTGTTCTCACCTGCTGTATGCTGAATCCCAGTATGTCACTCATGTAGGTTGGAAGCAGAGTGAGGAGTGTGTAGAAGGTCCAGTTGTAGGAGAAGTGAGCCACAACGATGGCCCACAACGGCTTTGATGTAACGATGGCTCGCCAAGGAATGTTGCCTGCTGACGTGGACAGCTGAGGAAAAGTAGGAAAAAACACAGAAAACACACTAAATGTTACTTGTTAGAGGTTTTGGCAAAAAGGTATGAATCGTTAGGGCATTTATTACAGTTTACAGCTGCATCTTATCTGTCAGATGAGCATGAAGTGTTGAAAAAGGGAAATACTTTTTAAGAAAACGTGATTATTCCACTTGCACACGTCCTATTTCCTTTCCTCCTGTTAAATTAAATTATTATTTTCATTCTGACTCACAAATGAGCTTTGTCTCCCCCTGCTGGCATTTAATAAAAATAAAATTAAACTGCTTTACAGTATACAACTTGAAGCCAAGATGTCTGAAAGTTTTTCCCATTTTTCTAAATAATTAAGATAATTTTTAGTTTTTCACACAAATTGCAACCCATGATTTTAATCCATGACATGTTTTGTGAGTAAAAAAAAAGTGTACAATTATCAGGAATAAAATGTGATCAAAATATCAAAGGTTATAGTGAACATGCAAGAGATCGAACACCCGCTGTCCTACTTATATTTGATGTGAGCAATAAAAAAAAAAGTACTGTATATAAAACAAAAAAAGTTTATACAATTATGTTACCACGTATGCTTGTTGAGCCTTTAGCACAACGCTTTCAAATAGTGCTGTTAAATTATCAGCAGGGGAGACTCCATCAGTACATTTCCTATGGCATTGTTCAGCGCAGTTAACTGCAGATTCATTGTTTTTGTTGCCAGACAATAGAACAACAGATAAAAAACTTAAGATTGTGTAATACACTGAAATGACATCTCAAAGTCATTAGTGGTCAAAAAAGCCTGCAAGCGCTCCTGATGCCATATGTGCCTACAGCACACACTGCAGACGAGTTCAACTAAAAACATGAACCCCGTCTCGTCTTGGTTACCTCATTTTTGAGCGAGTTAGTGATGTAGAGTCTCTCCTGCTCTGATATCCGTGGATGAGTGTTTGGACTGTCAAAGACGAGAAAAGCCCACAAGATGAACCACACCAAACCAACGGCACCTGGGCAAAGAAACAAACTGTTTTACCACAAACTTGAGTCTTCAAACCATAAAACATTTACACTTTTTTTTTTTCTGTTATGATGCTCCAAACACCCAATTCAGAGCTGGGACAAAGTTTAAGCAGCAGTTCAGTCAGAGAAAAGTTACTAATGTAGAACTAGTGACTCATGTGTATGTTTTCCTCCTCAACCTGTGAAATCATTGTTTTCACAGAGCAAAGGTGAACAGACTCAAGAAACAGCCGAATGTGTAAAATGTGATGATTAACAAATGACAATGACTGACTCACTGATTATCATTCTGCATCTCATGTAATTGAAGTTTAGTTTGCTTTAACATGTTTATTCTATGACTCATGTGTAGCACCTTCTAAATTAAAGCATCACTTTGCTTATATAAATAAGAAATGTACACAATGCCAGTCGCAAAAAAGCATCTTCATAAGTTTGATGTACTATATGCAGTTAAATACCTGCATATAAAATTATTGGCTCCACAACTCAATTAAACCAATCGAGACTTTATTCTTAAGCTATTGAAACTCTCTGTAGATTACCAAATAAGTAGAAGACATAAGGCCAGTCCAGGTAGAAGCAGAGTTCACCAGACAAAGGCAGAGCGATGACTGTCCCCATCTGGGCTCCTGGGATGAAGAGAAAGACAACAATTAAAAAAATAATAACGAGCACATAATAATGCAGTTCAAGACTAATGAAGAGGAAATATTTGACATTACTGATGCTCGGGTTGAAGCGAAATTAAATCATTTGATTTGTTACTCACAGCTAAGCTTTTTTTCAGTATCAGTATTTACAGAGTTTAAGAAGTTGTGATGATAAAAGTCATTTGAGATCGGATAATGAGGTAAAATTCCAACTTAATGAGAATTATTGAGTGGGGAAAATTTTTTGTAGAAAAACTCAAAAACTGAAAAGCCTTCCCAAAGACTCCATTGCATGCAGCAATATACAGGTAGTCCTCGGGTTACGACGGTCTCGAGTTACAACGTTTCATGTTACGACGCATCTCCCATTTACTATGAAAAGCCGTATTTCGAGTTACGCAGTTTTACATCATAAACGTCGTGACGCAGCGGCTGAAGGATACAGTTTTGTACTGTACGCGGTGCAGCAGTGGAGGAATACTGCACTGTACTGTGCAAAAAAAAACGCGGTTTTACGTCGTAAACGGAATGCGGAATATGGCGGATGGACCGGTTTTACGTTGTAAATGTCGTAAAGCAGCGGCGGAAAATATTGTACTGTACGCGATGCAGCGGCGGAGGAATACTGTACTGTACCGTGAACACAGTTTTACGTCGTTAACGGAATACGGCGGATGGACCGAGGACAGTGTCACCAGCATCCCAGTAGGCCATTAACTCTTTTTTCCCTTCATTATGGCTCCCAAACGTATGTGTTTTTTGATAATTATGTAGGATATTGTGTTAGGATAGGCTAAGTGCTTGGTAATACAGTACTGTACATGTATATGATGCAGTATGTACGTATGTTCCGACTTGTGTCGAAAATCGGTTTACGACGCTGCGTAGGAACGGATCTACGTCGTAAGTCGAGGACTACCTGTACTTTATATTTGCATATACAGTTGTACTTTACAACAGGACCTGGCAATAAGATAATGTTAGTAATTTTAGTCAGGATACTTTATATTTTTATAAACCACTGTTCTTTGTGGAGACAATGAAATGAATTTGAAGAATACAGGGTATAGAAGAAAACAACATGCCAGTGGAGTGAAATGCTGTCCTTCAGGAGGCACAGTGCAGTGGGCTCAGCCTGCTGGTTACGTTGTGGGACAACACTGAAAATACATGTATGTCCATGTTTGTGTATCATGAGGAGTCTTAAACCGATCCTCAACTTCAATCTCAGTTGATTTAACTGTATCCACAATATTCCTGAAGGTGGCACTGTATTTGCGATTATGGGACTTACTTCCGTTTTGACCCCGGAAGTAGAATTTCTGCATTGGCTCCTCGTTGTTTACTTGTTTATCTGTGCGCATCGTAGAAGTTCTGTTAAAGTTCTGTTTTCTGTTATTTTGAGCTAAAATTGTCATGAAGATGTCTTGTGGAGCTCTGGTACCTGTTGCGCTGTTCGTGGCTGTATGAATAATCAGACGAAGCTGAATTTGTGGCTGCAACTAGTGTGTGTTGAACATGCTCCGAAAACAAAAACCTGCATCCTTCTTTGTGGCTGGGCTACGAGAAACCACCTGAAAAAAGACTCTGTATCCTCCAGAGGATCGAGAACACCAGGTATGATTTAAGAGACAGCTTTTAGTTTAATGATTTTATGTAGTCAGTGATTAAATGATACTAATATTTTCGTGCATAACTGGCAAATAAACACACGCACCTATATACTGTATGTATGCTGTCTGTGTATATTTATTTATACTGTATATATAATATAGGTGTCTGTTGTGTTTATTTATATATATATATAATATAGGTGTGTGTGTGCGTGGGTTTCTTTTATATATAATCTAGGTGTGTTTGTGTGTGTTCATAAATGAACCCTAATGTTTGTATACTGTACTTTTCTTTTCCTCCTTTCTGTTATATTTCTGCATAAGGGATGGATGGATGAAGCTCCAGTTGGTCCAGGGATGGATGACACTCCAGTTGGTCCAGGGATGGATGAAGCTCCAGTTGGTCCAGGGATGGATGAAGCTCCAGTTGGTCCAGGAGATGGATGAAGCTCCAGTTGGTCCAGGGATGGATGACACTCCAGTTGGTCCAGGGATGGATGAAGCTCCAGTTGGTCCAGGAGATGGATGACACTCCAGTTGGTCCAGGGATGGATGACGCTCCAGTTGGTCCAGGAGATGGATGACGCTCCAGTTGGTCCAGGGATGGATGACGCTCCAGTTGGTCCAGGGATGGATGAAGCTCCAGTTGGTCCAGGAGATGGATGAAGCTCCAGTTGGTCCAGGAGATGGATGACGCTCCAGTTGGTCCAGAAGTTTGTGTGCAGTTATGTACCACAGCAACAAATGAGTGAAAATATAATTTCTATAAATAAATCTGCGTTTGAAGTGCATTTGGTGTTGCTGTGTTTCACCTTCTTTATTTCAATAAGATACGTTGTTTAATGTCTAATGAGAAGTTCTACTGCAAATAAAAACACTAGATGTGATTGTTTTTTTGGCAACTTACCAGTTTAGTTTTTTATTGACAAGTACAAAACTTAAAAACATGCACGTTGCTGTGGTTCCTCCTCCAGGAGGAGATTGATAAGAATAAAAGCTATAATTATAAATTTTAGGCTGATTGTTAACTCTAAATTGACCCTGGGTGTGAGTGAGACAGGTCCCTCTTGTAAATGAGTCCCCGTGGCTCAACGAGGCAAGCCTGTATAAATAAAGGTTGAATGAATGAATGAATAAACTAAAAACATTTGAAACTGAATACAATATGAGAACTGTGGGTGATTTGATGTCTTTTAATGAAAATGATTGGCTGCAGAATAAATACAAGAATAAATACCAGGTCAAATACACTCAACAAGAAATGATGGGCAGTTTCTGATTTTAAACAAACTGGAACAGATTCCTCATCATGTGGGACCACTGGACGACCACTGGACGACCACTGGACGACTGGCGCAAGCAGCAAACCCCTCCGGAATCCAAGACGATGGAACTCGGCCCTTCACTCGTCTGTACCTTAAAAAAAAAAAGAATAAAACTGTCATGTTTGCATCACAAAGTCTAAAATAAGACCAAGTTTGCTACTCAAAGTAGAAAGAATAAATACAGTTGCTCCTACATTTTTTACTCATTCACAAAGATATACTGTAATGTTCAATTTTATATTGATTTCAGTAATTTTATCTTAGATTTACTTTAATATTTTTGAATTATTGTGCCAGGTGCTTGTGTCATTACTTGTTCTTCTGCTCCTGCGTCTCAGAGTAAGTGTGTCTGTCAACTTCAGCGTGGGAGACCAGTCTGTGACTTGTGTGCAGGCCTTCCTGAAAATATAAATATTTCAATAGAACAAATGTAGTAATAACCAAAAGATGAGCTTGTGTTATGGAATATTTTCTGTACAAACAGCATCCCACTGCTTTATTCACATGAGAGTAACAGGGACCTACAATCAAAACAGTACTACAGTACAGTATGTATGTGCAGTATGTATGTATATACTGTATATATAGTGTGCATACAGTATACACATACACACAGCATATGTAAATGTATTACACACACATGTAGTTATATTATTTATCCACAGATTTGTTTAGTAAATACTTTAACAGATGCTAACGCTACATGCTAAGCTAACCACAGCTAGTAGACGGTGCTAAATCATGAAGAAAAAAACAACAACAGCTCCAACACAGAGAAAATTATACTCTCACATTGTTCTGAAATTGTTTCACAAAATGATTTATGTAGAATATTTTGTTTACCGGAGAAAACGTGATCTGAACACGACGTCTTCGGGAGCAGATCAGGCAGAGGAGGGGCAGCTGTCAGCTCCTCCGATGGAGATAAATCCTTCA
>JBBPBX010064108.1:0-20348 GCA_038048925.1 Garcialebias charrua | reverse complement strand
CTGACAGACTGATGTTAGCCAGGTAATCTCTGAAAAAAATTTAAAAAAAATATTGTCCCCTTGCTTCTCCAGGTGGTAAATAAGCATTTCTAAAAAGAAAAGGTGACCCGCCATTTTCCAGCCAATAAAAACAGAGTTTGTAACCAGCCAATAAAAACAGAGCTTGAATTTGAATCAGCCAATAAAAACAGAGCTTGAATTTGAAATTCAACAGACCACAAGGGGGCAGAGCCACATATGGCTCTGAGGGGGAGGGATCAGAATGCTTTGCCTGTTGAAAATATTTCTAACTGCTGCAGTTCTACAGAAACTGCATACTGAACCTTTAATGTTTTTTTTTTTTCTTTTTTTTTACAAACACAATACAAAACAGTCCCATAATGTCCCAATCCCTGATGCATGCTCAATAATCCAGGTAGAAAAATCTAAAAAAGTTAAGTCTGGTCCTCTGGACATTCAAAAAACAAAACAAAACAAAGCAAAAAAAATTGTAGAAATGTTTCGTCTTTCGTCCGAAAGACTTCCTCAGTTCCTCAGTTCCAGAGCTGAATACAGCAGCTCAGACTGAGGAAGTCTTTCGGATGAAAGACGAAACGTTTCTACAATTTTATTGCTTTATTTTGTTTTTTGAATGTCCAGAGGACCAGACTTAGCTTTTTTAGAGTCCCATAAATGATAATGTACAAAATGTACAAAAAAAAAGAAAGGTAGCAGAAATAATAAAAAATCTTATTATATCTGCCCCTTTTATCAAATAATCAATTCAAACTAAAATAATCTTCCAGTAACAGAACAAAATGAAAAACTCTATCTAATTTTCTAACTAATACGATAGGCTCTGTGCACAAGTATCGTAAATCACTTGCGCATTGACCGGAAAGGTGATTTCCAGCTTCCGGTCTAGCCCCGGTCTCAGTGAAAGTGGTGCTGTCTGAATGTTTACAAGAGCTGCCCAAGACAAGTATCAGCGATGTTCATCGTATCGTTGATGTCTGGTCCCCTGCTCCGACAAGCAAACGTAACAAGGGATTTAAATTGCATATCTCAAGTTTCCTGCACAACTATGAGGGTAAGTAACGTTAGTTTGATCGCGTTGTGTTGTTGCTACCTGTTAGCGGCTAACGTTAGCCTATTAGCAACACGATCTTTTTTTTGTGTACTCACGTTATAAAAACAGCTTTTCCACACTTAAATAAAACGGCTCATATTTTGTGATCCTTCTACAAACATGCTGCTCTTCTCAGTTTCATGCAAAACTCAGGACACAGCTGTGAAGCTGTTGTCAGGGCTCTGTGTCAGGTCCATGAAGAAAGCTGAAAAACCTCACCGTAGGGTGAAGCTAGGATTGTTCAGATGACAGTTTTAAGATTGCTGGTTCAGTAACCCCACGTTCCTGTTGTTAATGTAGATTTAGCTAAGATGGTAATTAAATATTAAATAAAAATAGGATGGAATTGGCTACACTTTACTTTGAGGAGTGGAGTGAGGATGTCAGTGTGAGTCAATCTAGTACATTCAGCTACATGTTTACATTCTTGGTCTAATTATTTTGACCTTGTGTGTTTTTATGCAGCTCTCAGAAACTAAAGTCTTCACTCCCTCGTGTGCACCTGCTGCTGAGAACCATATCACACCTGGGCAAAGGTAATGTTTTCTCCATAGAGACTTGATTTTACTTCAATTTTTATTGATTTTACCTGTTTAACTTGTCATTTTATTGTATATTAAATTAAGTATTTAGTTCACTGTGTGTTAGTGTCTATAATAGCCTATACACTTTACGCTACTTCATACATATTTTTTTAGCAATTTGGTTTTGATCATTTTCTTAAATGTAAACATCGACTTGGCATTTTTAACTTCATTCTCCAAACCATTCCATAATCCAATTCCCTGGATTGAGGTAGACTGTCCCTTCAAACTAGATCTGAATTGTGGTTTTACAAATATATCTGTCCCCTTAAGATTATCACAACTTTGTCTTTTGACAAAATTCATTTGGATATTTAAAGATAATGCGTTATTCTGAGCCCTATACATAACTGATAAAATATTATATTCTACCAAATCATAGAACTTCAATAATTTCAGATGATAAAATAATGTGCTTGATGGATGACAGAGTCAGAGTCAGAGTCAGAGAGTCTTTATTGTCATTTGCACCGCATGTAGTACATGTGATGAAAACGAGATTATGTACACAGGGTCCCAGTTACATCCAACAACAAATGCAAGAGAAAAACAATAATAACATCTAGGATTAACTAAGAGAGACATCAGCTAGTAATACACTAAGCCCTAATGTAGTAGAAAAACATCATTATAAACAGCAGCACGAACATGAGTCATTATGAGCAGATGGGTCATTATGAGCAGATGGTCACAGATGAACGCAGCAACAAGAAACAGATCAGTATCAACATGATGTGACATTTTGCAGTGTTTATTCTTATTATTTATTTATTCATGAGTCTGACAGCCTCAGGGTAGAAGCTGTTCCTCAGTCTAGTGGTTCTACATTTGATGCTCCTCAACCTCCGTCCCGAGGGGAGTGGTGCAAAGAGTGAATGTGCTGGGTGAGTGAGGTCTTTCATGATGCAGGTGGCTCTTTTTCTGCATCTGGTAGGTTTCTAGTGATAATTCTTACAGCTTTTTTCTGTAATACAAAAATAGGCTTTGTGATTGTTTTACACACTTTTCCCCAAACATCAATACAGTAGATTAAGTGTGGAGCAATGATTGTGTTATACAACAAATACAGAGCTTCATCATTCAATAAGTCTCTGACTTTGCACAGTACTGCAATATATTTAGCTATTTTTATTCTTACAGAATGTATTGTTTCCATGTCAGTTTATCATCAATGATAACACCCAAAAACTTCACCTCACTCACTCTACAAATCTCAACACCCTCAATTTTGAATGGAACATCAACAGTTTTCTTTTTATTACTGAATATCATGTAATTAGTTTTATCTAGATTTAATGATAATTTATTAAGTTTAAACCAAGTTTGTATTTTGACAAATTCTGTCTTATCAATTCCAACATTTGTTCTATATTTTCACCCAAACAAAAAAGTGGTATCATCAGCAAAAAGTACACATTTAAGGAGTCCTGACACATTTACCAAGTCATTCACATATAAAATAAATAGCTTTGGTCCAAGTACTGAGCCTTGAGGAACTCGACAGGTGATATTACAGAGGGCAGATCTTATATCATTTATCTGTACAAACTGTTTCCTATCTTTCAAATAGCTAGTTTCCCACTGTAATGCTGGTCCTCTAATACCATATTTGTTCAAATTTTCAAGGAGAATGGTGTGATCAATAGTATCAAATGCTTTTTTAAATCAACAAAATACTGACACAATATTGTTTTTGATCGACAGCAGTAGTTATTTGTTCCATTAATTCCATGAGAGCCATTGATGTAGTTTTTTGCTCTAAACCATACTGACTGTTGCTTAGAATATTTTGTTTATCTATAAATTGATCTAGTCTGTTCACAAATAGTTTCTCAAGAATTTTTGAAAACTGTGGTAACAAGGATATTGGTCTATAATTGTTGAACACACATTTATCTCCATTTTTAAAAAGAGGAACTACCTTATCTAATTTATGTTATCTGGGAATATTCCTGTTGAAAATGATAAATTACATATATATGTAACGGCTCAATAACATGACTCATTATGTCCTTTACAAACATCATATCCATGTCCACCCAGTTTTTTGATCTCTTGTCTGTAAGATTTTTTACTACATTCATTATTTCCTCTTTGTCAGTTCCATTTAGAAAAATACTGTTTGCACAACTTATAATTGAATGGCTCACATTATTATCTACTTTTGGTATTTTAGCTGCAAGGCTTGATCCAACATTCACAAAATATTGATTAAATCCATTTACAATTTCATTCTCATCATGAATTCCATCATTGTCCTTTACAAAATATTGTGAAATACCAGTTTTTACTTTATGATTCTTCAGAACACTATTCATTACTCGCCATGTTGCTTTCATAACACCATTGCTTTTATCTAATAATTCACTATAATATTCTTTCTTATGTTTCCTTATAATCCTTACTAATTTATTTTTATACTTTTTATATTTTCTTCAGTGTTCTGACTTCGCAATTTCAAGAAGCATGAAAGCATGTTCTTTTTTTACAAGCATTTCTCAACCCTTTTGTCATCCATGGTTGGTCAACAATATTTCTCTTTGTGTAATTTTTTGCACACAATTCTTTTCACACTAAGCTTGTAAGATATTCAATGGTGGGCAATGCTAATCAAAAAATTAGTTCCACAATTTCTAAAATGCTTATTAATTTTTTTAGGTCCACAATTTCAAAAGCACAAATGCCTTATGAAAATTAGGGGAAGCTAAGCTAATCCGCTATTTATATTCAACAATTTGTAGCCGGCAGCGTTATGCAACATTTGCACCAAACTACCAACTACAAGTGTACAGTATAAACTGTTATACACCTTATCCTACCTCTAAATGGCAATTTGCTCGGGTGTCATCTATTAAAATATACCTTTCACTCAGGGTCCAAAATTTTAAAAGTTGTTTAATGTGTGGATTGCTATTTCGGCTGCTCCTTTGTCTTTTTCTTTTGTTTTTTGGAGATTTTTCATTAAAGAAGAATCAATAAAGTAATTTTAAAACTGTTTATTGGAAAACTGAAGCGATGCATTCTGGGTACATGATGATGAAACCAGGCTGTTGTCAGGTTGGAGGGACGTGGCTGCTCCTCCACCATATATTTCAGACCTGCACTTGCAAGCATTGCAGGCTCCACCTTCATTTTCTTAAAATTACTTGGTTGAAGAGTTTTTTTGTGAGATTTGGTGCAATTTTCAGAGGCATTTCTTTCTATAAATATTTTGAGCCCTGATTGAAAATGTTTTTGCACATTAAACTTGCAGAACTCAGTTTGTGTTGTGATTATTGGAATGTTGCTCCTGCTGACTTGACATGATGTAATTAATAAACAATAGTATTAAATGTACTTCATTAAAGCTTGTTTTACATTTTTCATAATTGTTTTGTAATTTATTTTTGCACAATTAACACTTATTTTGTCATCTGTTATGATTATAACTAGAAACAGTTTCATTTAAATTAACATTTTAATCAGTGAATTACCATTTTACAGTAGTCAGGCTACAAGAACAATTAAATCTGTTATCCAGGTACTTGGTGGCTAAAAAATACACAAATAGAGCAAAATTATATAATGTGCATTGTGCAGAAATGAAGACTTCATCCCAGTCTAAGGAAAGCTGGAGCAGATACTGCTGGCATGGAGGCAAGGTGGAGAATTCTCATGCACATAATAATAATAATGAATTCAATTTATAATGCACTTTTCATCAATAAAAATCTCAAAGTGCTTTATAATAAGTGTTACTTTTTTTTACATGTGTAACATTATAAAACACTGTTGACATGGCTATATTGATCATTGTATTGCATAGACATTTTTTTCCATTTCTTCTAACAAATGTGTTTACAGTCTTGTTTCACTGTAATGATAAAAGCATCTGCCACGTCTAAAAATGCTTTAATAAAACACAGTCAGTGAAATAATCAATAATCAGTTAAGTAATAAGTTTGTTACTGCTCAATAATTACTGAAAGACGCCGGACAAAGTAAGAAAAGTTGATTTTTGTGTTCTGTTGCGTCAGTCTCTGCTCAAACTGACTGGCAGCAACGAGCTGCTGCTTGTAACTATAGCTGCGGGAACCACGTGACCGCCTGTCGGCGAGTACAAAGCGTGTCGCAAACTCTGTCTTCACCAGCATAGTGCAATCGACCGTAGAACCGGGGACCGTAGACAGCCAATTAGCTTCAAGGAAGCTGATCCCCGCTGATTGGCTGTCTACGGAGTCCCCGGTTCTACGGTCGATTGCACCAGCGTAGACTCAACCTGAAGCTCCCGGGAGGGGGCGGGACAGGACTGTCATGGCTGTCCCCGTGAGCTTTTGGAAAAAGAGGTGGATAGAGCTCCAGCGTTTAAACTTCTTCTTTCTTTTTTAAAAGGAGCTCCTATTTTAAAGTAAAATAAATCAATACATACAAAATTTTAGTCTTTGGATTACAAACGCTAACTGTTTTTGCTGGGATAGGAGTTGTAACCATTGTCTTCCTGGTATGTAAGCAGACACACAGCATTGTGGGATCAAAACCATGACTGAAAGAGATTGGCAGGAAGGCTATATTCTCTCATTACTTCTGGTTGTATGCGAGGGGCGCTGTTGGATAGATCATCCATGTTGTGAAACATTTACAGCTAAACCCTCAGTTGTTCAAGAAAATGACGTATTTCAAATATATTTCTATTAGCGGTGCTGAATTTTAATCTTAGAAAGCACAAATCTGCTTATGAATTGTGAAAATTAGTCAAACCGCTGTTACACTGACAAAAACGTTAGGTCTGCTGTAAGCGGATTAGCGCATTAGCGCTACCTAGCAGTCATATGCCCACCTTTGAAGATATTCATTCCAGTTTTGTTTATCTAGATCCTCTTTTAGTTTATCCAAAGCTTTTTTGAAGTGTTTATTTTTTTATTAGTTGTAACTGATTTTGTGATGCTTTGATCATTTTTGTAGATTGTGAAAACTGGTAAATGATCACTTAAGTCGGTCGTTAAGATACCACCTATCACATCCCCATTTGTTATATTTGTGAAAATATTATCAATTATTGTGGCATTATGAGTTGTAATTATTGTTGGCTTTGATCAGAATCAGAAACAGAATCAGAATCACTAGCTATGTTTACATGGACATAAGTAATCGGATCAGACGGCCGAACGGATCAAAAGTCCGTCATGTAAACACCCCGGTCGGGTTATTTTTTGTGTATTCGGCGTGATCCGACCTAATTTGCGATCCGTTCGAAACGGGTGGTTTACGCCGATCCGTAGCCCGATGTGTGCGCATGTAAACACATGATCTGTTCCTTTTACCGGACTGTGGGAAACTGTCCTGACTGCGCATGTGCGCTGCGCGCACCCCCATCCCTCCCTCCCTCTCCCCCCTCGTGTTTACTTCTCCGCCTGGCTAGTGGGTAGATGCTAACGCTAACGCATGGTGGGGAAGCAAAACTGGTCGGTGAGCGATGCAACATTTGTAATAGAAACGTTAAAATAGCTCAAAACTATCGAACGCCTTGACCAAACGTGTAGTTATTTAAACAAGTACATGAAAAGCTGGAAGAAGCTGGAGATCGCTGGAAGAGCTTAAAGCTAAGTGCTACAAAGCTAAAAACAACAACGGGACAAGTGGCTACGACCCCACCACTTTTTTATTTTACGTGTTGATGGATGAGAGATCTGCCACTTCCAACACAGCAGGCAGCGGTGTGGATCTAGGTGATGAGGAGAGGAATCTGAGGAGAGGAAGCTAACCAGGAGCAAAGCATCCTTTCTGGTAAGTTAGACTCTTCAAAACACATTAACCCTCTGTACTGTATTACTTGAGTAATTAGAAACAACAAATATGTAAAAATGTAATTATAATAAGAAATAAGAGTAGCTGTAGGGCTAGCATAGAACTACAGTATACTGTATTGTACATTAAAACTCCAACTAACCAGATAATTAACCTAACACATTTCAACATATCAGGAGTCCAGTTAAACTTTATTTTGTTTGTTTTTCAGATGATGAGTCCAGCTTTGAAGAGGCAGCTGGCAGCAGCACACAACAGACAGTGGCAGGTGATGGTGGCACGTGGCAGGTGATGGTGGCAGGTGGCAGAAGATGCAAGAGTCCCACGTCTTAGGAATCCCAAGAAGTTCACACATGTGCTTTAGAACAACTCAAAACTGATTTGAAAATGTTTCAATTCTCCACAACCATGTTTCTTTGTCCCCTGACAGATCTGTAAATGTATTTTTTACACAGACATTAGGATTGATAGTTTATGGTACAATTAAGGTACATGTCCTAACTTAATACAGTCAGGTGGTTTAATAAGGACTCTGAGTTTCTGCATGACTCACAGGATAAAAACACATTTGCTGTTCTATCAGGATACAGAAACATACATTTTGGAAGTAAAATCGATTATTTTGTCACCAATTTTGTTGTCCGAAATCACATGCATACATTGAAATTGTGAAAGTATTTGATGAGTTGATAAAGAAGTTACTGAATTACAGGTTACTGTAGTTTTTAAATGACCAAAGAATTTTTTTGTTGTTATCATTACAAGATGTGATCTGTGCACATCGTCTGTTTTGTACAAACGTTTTGAACGTTTAATTTTTATGTTTTTCTGATACACCTCAAATTGCACTAAGAATGAAACATGTTTCAAACAAGCAATTTCAACTGTTTACAAGAATGTGTTAAAATGTTTGGTCCATTAAAGAGCTCAGATGTTCACTAGTATTACTTGCAGTTGTTTATTGTGATAATAATTTTATACAAATGTTTACTGCATGTGAACACAAATACATAAGTACAGTATCTTTTTAGAAGAACTCTCTACTGTGACTTCAGAAACCCGGTCATCTCTACCTCCACCTGACAGCGCCAAGGTAAACATTAAATGACTTGAGGAGTCAGACGAGGAGAGTTTGCGTATCCTTTGACGAGCCAGTCCAACAGCGGTATGCAGGATCACCAACAATGAAGAGACGGACGTCCTTTCCTTCAATGTTCCTCACAGACTGCAAAAAAGGACATGCCAATATTTAGTGTTCAACTTTTTATTTGTTTAAAGTTATGGTTCAAACAAATTTTATTTGAAAGAAAACTTTACAGCTAAGTATGTCTTCTGATATACTTAGCTGTAATAGTTGTAAAATTAAATACAAAACAGTAAATGTTAGCCTTACATTTTGGCAACATTTAACTATTTGTTAAAGACATGGTTCAAACAAATTTTATTTTAAATAAAACTTTACAGCTAAGCATCTCTACTTTGAGATACTTCTTAGCTGTAATCGTTGTAGTAATACTAAATACAATATAGTAAATACAGTATTAGCCTTACTTTTGTCAACAGATGAGCCCTTTGATAGAGGTCTGAGTGGTGCAGGACATTGGCATCATGGCACTGCCTGGCATCGTGACACTGATGCTCCAGAAACAGGAAAACAGAGGAAGAATAGTAATTAATAACAAATACAGACAGTATCACGCAGACAGGTAGAAAAATAAAGGACAAAAAAGTTTATTAGCATACAGCGTTTTTATTATCTTACCAACAGTTGTTGTCCACGACAGCTTGGAGGACAGAGGACGTCCAGCGCTCTCATCCTGTGAATAAAAAAACTAAAAGCACGCGCTGCTTCACCTGTAGTTCAATCAGGGAGTGCAGTAAAAACTCAGTCGCTGTCATTACAGTCTGGTGCGGGTCCATTTTGGACGCGTATGTTTACTTTCGTCCCGGAAGTAACTTCTTCTTCTGTGGTTTTTACGAAAGTAACTTCCTCTTCGTTTTTTTTTTTTTAAGGGGAGTGTACCACTCTGCGCATGTCAGAACTTCTGGTCAGAATAAAAGCCTGCTGCATGTAAACACTCGTCATGAACGGATTGGGCGCATGTAAACGGTGCTATCTAATTATGCAATCAGAGCACATTTCAATCCGGTCACAGAATTTTGCCCATGTAAACATAGCTAATGTATTATTGCCATCGTCAAAGAATAAAATTCACTGACTAGGAACTTGCTTTGGCATAAAGGTGCAATACAAAGAAGTAAAAATAGAATAAAAACATACAATATATGCCAACATATCAACAGATACAGATTTAAACTACACATTGAATTTATAAATGTACTGATGTTATTTGAATCTGTTTTATTTCCCAGATCAATATTAAAGTTTCCACACAAAAAAGCTTTTTTATTCAAACTCTTCCAATAGCTCCAAGATTTTACCAGTGAATATTTCTATATTTGATCCTGGTGATCTATATACACAACTTATTATTATGTTTTTATCATTCTTGTTTATTATTTCTATAGTTATAATTTCCATAATATTATCAACAATTATTGACATTTTGCTAATTAATTTACATTTTATTTCATTATTAACAAATATAGCGACTCCACCACCCCTTTTATTATTTCTGTTCATATGATATAATTCATACCCTTCGATGTGAATATTATTGGTGTTTTCATCATTTAGCCATGTCTCTGACAGTGCTATTATGCCTATTGCCAATGTGACGTGTGCTGCTGACCACTTGACCAGGTCACCCTTGTAAAAGAGATCTCGATCTCAATGGGCTCTACCTGGTTAAATAAAGGTGATTGATTGATTGATTGATTGATTATCGTAAAAGTTCTGTTTAACTGTTTTAAGTAATCTGTTATTTTGGATATATTTGCATTTATACTTCTACTATTGAATTGAATAATAGAGAAATTTCCATTTGTCATATCGATGTCATTAAATTTCTTTTCATTATAATATTCACTATATTTTATTACAGGAAAAAAATAAGCATCAATCACATCTACAAAAGGATTTTGAACTTATTTCGAAAATGAACCGGGAGCAAGTACAGGGAGGACGAAACTGGTGTAATGTGCTCTCTTTTGCCTGTACAGGTTAAAAATCGGGCAGCAGCATTTTGGACCAGTTGTAAATGTGCAATGGAGGTCTGACTGATTCCAAAAAGAAGCGTATTGCACTAATCAAGCCTGAATGTTATCCAGGGGACTTCCAGTGTGCTTGTTTTTCGTCGCTCTCTGTTTTGTTTTAGTTTTTGTTATTTTTAGTGTGTTGACACATATCTGCAAGGTCATGCACTTTTGGAGTTCTGTAAATTTGCTGAGATGCCTTTATTGATCTGCATCTGAGATCTTTATTGAGCAGAAGTTGGATTTCCTCTGCATCACAGAAACTTGAATGTCTGTCAGTGAGTCCAGCACCTTGGTGGAATTATTACCTCTGGACTGTTTGTATTTTAAGGCCCCCGCAGTCATCAGGTCACACTGGTGGACTATTAATAATCCTTAAATCAAACGTTGCCTGTAAACAGTTGCCCATCCCAGTTTCCTACTTCAGCTTTGAGCTGAGAGTTTTTGAACTGGGACATTCTCCCGGGACAACATGATTGTATATGCACAGTCATTCGAAAGATGGGCCGAGTGTACGAAGCCACAGCTGTTATCAGCACAGTCACAATCTTAGATATGAAACCACAGATGCAGTTGGTTCAGTGCTGCTTGTCCTATTATTGGACCTTACAGCTTTTGACATTATTGACCAATGAGATTCTCATTTCTAGGCTGGAGCAGTGGGCATCACAGGTTCAGCCCTCAAATGGTTTAGATCCTACCTCTCTGACAAAACATTTTGGGTCAACATCAAGGACTTTAGTTCCACATAGGCAGCTCTTCTGTGTGTGTGTGTGTGGGGGAGGGGTACCGCAGGGGTCCATCCTCAAGGCTCTTCTCTTTTCTTTATACCTGATGCCACTAGATGCTATGTTCTGTAAACAAAACCCACCCTTTCATTTCTACGCCATTGACTATAATTACTTCCCTCTGAAGCACACCAGTGCACATTTTATTCAACCTCTTCTTGACTAAATGGGGCACCCAAATTGATCCAAGAGAAGGGACCACCCAAAACCTATCCCGATACATAAACAGGCACAGACAGACAGCCCAACAGAACCTCTGTCAGGCTTTCCATGCGCACCCCCACCCCACACGACAGCGACTGCAAGCCAGCCCCAGGCTGGGAACCTTAGCAGATGGGAGCAATAAATGGAGGAAGCCGACCCAGCACACCGAGGACCAGGCACCCCAAGAGCCCCACACCACAGGTCGAGAGAAGCCCCGGCATGCCACCTACACAACCCCCCCCACACACACACACAGCACCCCCCACTGCGAATGTCACACCAATCCGACTAGACAACACCCCGTCAAAGCAAAGCCATGTCCCCGACCGCCACCCTACACCACCAACGACCACACACATGTGCATTTAAAATGGGAGGTATGAGGCTTGACCGGCACAGACCCACCCCTTCCTCAGAGAGCAGGCAGTGCCCGTTCACGCCCCTAACCCTTGCCCACAACCTTAAATGTCTACATGCTATATATGAGAGTGGGCACAGGTCCCAGAGGTGAAACTGATTGTAGATTCTACCACCTATATGCACAGTGTGACCATTCAAGACCCTATATATGCATGTGTCGTGAGAATGTTATAAGTGATTATCTATGTTGTATATTAAAATTGGGGCGTAGGTCTCCACGAACCATGGAGATGGAGGATTCTCCCGGCAGCTTAGTAGTGCACCTGAACCCCAAGGCCCTGTCTGAGTGGTGGTGTGATAGAGTGGGCAGAGGAAGATGTTGGGATGGGGAGGAAAAACTGAATTGGCAATGCCCTCTCAGGGGGCCAGCTCCCCCCACTGACCCCTATAAGCACTCCTATTCTCTGAGATCTACCAGTGGACGGAGAATCCAATCCATCCACCTAGGAGCAGGTGGCAGTTGCACAACAACGGACCCAGGCCACGGACTGTCTCATAGCCCAGAGGACCGACAAGAACCAGGGCCAGCAACCCAACCGCCTGAAGTATTTTATATCTTCTAATAACGTTTTGTATCCTTTTACAAGCTTTTTGAACATTTATGCAAATGTGTGTGTCTTTACTTAGCACTTTTAAAGGTCTACACTTAGTTTAGAAGAACCATTGCTTACTTTATGTTTTAAATACAAACTCACAAGAACTAATACTAAGTTTAGCAGCTCACCTCGAACAGGTAAGATAATGACACCTCACTTCTGCGCAGTGAATAAAATGCTTCTTTGTCCTGAACAGAACTGAAGCACATGGGCAGAATGTGTAGGCCTCGAACCTCAACATTTACCAACCATAAAATAAAGATAAATCACAAACACATAAGGTACTTATTTTCTATACAACTGATAGAAAGCCCAAACAAGCTACTTAAAAAATTCTGAACAAGCCCAAGAAAACGCAACAAGCGACTCACCAGATTTATTAGCGGCTGCAGAAAACAACAAGCCCAAAGTCGCTTAAAATAGGCGGACTCGGCAACTATGGCCCAAACAGCCATAGCTAGTGCACCACAGCGACCGAGAGCACACCCCTCCCCCACAAAGGAACCGACCATTCCACCTACAGCAACACCCACAACGAGAGTACCTTTCGTAAGAGAGGGTGCACACCCAAGAGGCCCAGACACCTTGGGCCAAAAGTGCAGAGCCACCTAAGCGAGAGCCCCCCAAACCATACCATACCATTTTATTTATAGAGCACTTAAAACTCTAACAACAAGGCCAACCAAAGTGGTGTACAAACAGACAAAAAACAGGCAACACATAAGCAACATACAAATTGAAGTAAAAACCAAAATATAGACACAAAAACGTTGCCGATAATAAATATAACGACTAACCTGTGTGAAGCAAACAGGTTCAAACACAGATCATCTGGTGTTGAAAGCTATGGAAAAATAGTAGGTTTTTAAACGGGATTTGAAAACCAAGAGGGAGGGGGCCTGTCTGACAATCAGAAGCCATTTTCGCACTGCACAGCTCTCCCCGGCCCAGCCCGGTGCCACCCAGCTTCTAACCCGGGTTCATGTTGTTTGCATTTGCCTTCTCGGGCCGGCGGCAGCCCGAGTTTTAGAACCCGACCGACGGAGGTTCTAAGCGGGCCGAGCTCCCGGGTACAGTTTGACGTCATGGACTGCTCATCATTTGGTTCGTTGTTTGCAGCAGGGGCGGGACTGCTGCGTGTTGAGTCATCAACTCGTTCTAACAACAACCTTAGCTCAAGCTGAATTTCATTAAAATTTAACTACAGAAACGCCTAAAAAATATTTGTTAGCTGAATATATATATTAGTCAAAGGTGGGCACATGAACGCTATGTAATGCTAATTCGCTAATCCGCTTACAGCGGACCTAACGTTATTGTCAGCGTAACAGCGGTTTGACTAATTTGCATAATTTATGAGCGGATTTGTGCTCTCTAAGTTTAAAATTCAGCACCGCCATTAGCAATATATTTGAAAGGCTTCATTTTCTTGAACAACTTAGGGTTTAACTGTAACTGTTTCACAACATGGATGATTTATCCAACAGCGCCCCTCACATACACACAGAAGTAATGAGAGGATATAGCCTTCCTGCCAGTCTCTTTCAGTGACGGTTCTGATCCCACAATGCTTTGTGTCTGCTTACATACCAGGAAGACAATGGTTATAACTCCTATCCCAGCAAAAACATACAGGAAGACATGGTTAAACTCCTATCCCAGCAAAAACAGTTAGCGTTTGTAATCCAAAGACTAAAATTTTGTATGTATTGATTTATTTTACTTTAAAATAGGAGCTCCTTTTAAAAAAGAAAGAAGAAGTTTAAACGCTGGAGCTCTGTCCACCTCTTTTTCCAAAAGCTCACAGGGGCAGCCATCAGTCCTGTCCCGCCCCCTCCCGGGAGCTTCAGGTTGAGTCTTGAGTCTACGCTGGAGGCGGTCACGTGGTTCCCGCAGCTGTAGCAGCTCGTTGACAGTTTGAGCAGAGACTGACGCAACAGAACACAAAAATTAACTTTTCTTACTTTGTCCGGCGTCTTTCAGTAATTATTGAGCAGTAACAAACTTATTACTTAACTGATTATTGATTATTTCACTGACTGTGTTTTATTAAAGCATTTTTAGACGTGGCAGATGCTTTTATCATTGCAAATGATTAAAAAAAAGTGTTCCTCCACACAAATTTTGTTTTCACTGCTGTTTCAAATACTGTACTTAAAATAACAGAACAAGCTGACATTAGACGTTATGATAAATGCAGTCACTCAGTGTACTGTATACGGCCCTTTAAAAAGATTTACTGTGAATTTTATACTATAACTAACTATGTACATGTCTTTGACCACATTTTATTTCCTACAAGTAATAAAAAATAAATCATTAAATAATAAACTATAATATAATAAACTTTATTTGTATAGCAGCACGGTGGTACAACTGGTAGAGCTGCTGCCTCTCAGCGAGAAGGTTGCCGGTTCAAATCCCGGTCCGGGGCCTTTCTGGGTGGAGTTTGCATGTTCTCCCCGTGCATGCGTGGGTTTCCTCCGGGTACTCCGGTTTCCTCCCACAGACCAAAAAACATGCTTGTTAGGCTGATTGGTGACTCTAAATTGACCCTAGGTGTGAGTGTGAGAGTGGATGGTTGTTTGGTGTGAGTGAGACAGGTCCCTCTTGTAAATGAGTCCCCGTGACTCAACGAGGCTAGCCTGTATAAATAAAGGTTGAATTGAATGAATGAATGAATGAAAATAGCACCTTCCTACAATGCCTTGCATTGACCAAGGTGCTTAACAGGACAGAAAATATAAAAACCGGTACAATAAATCGGTGAAAATAGAATAACAGCAATAAAAAGGAGGCAATTGAAATAAAAATGCTACATACTAAAATACCAAAGTAATGAAAGTGAGTTTTCAGTGAGTGAGTCACTGAAAGCATTTTTTAACATCATAAATGATTGGAGTCAGAGGCAGAAATTATTTAAAAATATGTCAGCTTCCTTCCAATGAGTTAAATAAAATAATAAAATACAGGTCAAGTTGAATGAAAATAAATTATTTAAAGTTATGCTGATAAAGACAGACATCTAGTGGTCAAATGGAGCAACACAGTATGTGAAGTTTTGGTTCCTTCCTCCTTGCATTGCTTTCGTCATCTGCCTACCCATAATGCATTGCAGGGCACTTCAGTTTTCCAGAAAACAGTTAAAAATAACTTTATCGATGCATTTTTAATGAAAAATCTACAATAAACAAACAAAAAAAAGGACAAAGAAGCAGTCGAAAAGCATTCCACACATTAAACAACTTTTAAAATTTTGGACCCTGAGTGAAAGTTGTATTTTAATAGATGACACCCCGAGCGAATCACTGTTAAGAGGTAGGGTAAGGTAAGGTGTATATTAGTTTATACGCCTGTAGTTGGCAGTGTGGTGCAAATATTGCATAACGTTGCCGGCTACAAATTGTTGAATATAAATAGCGGACTAGATTAGCTTCCCCTAATTTTCATAAGGCATTTGTGCATTTGAAATTGTGGACCAAAAAAAATTAATAAGCGTTTTAGAAATTGTGGAACTAATTTTTTAATTAGCGTTGTCCACCTTTGATAATAGTGTTTCAATGACCTCATATGAGGACACCAGGCCATGTGTAGAGCAATATTTAGTAAAAAAAAAATTTCAGTAATGTTGTTTAGACAGCCCAAAATGTGATGTCCACACATGTGGATGACAGGTCCTAGGAGGTTAATAACCTATTACAAATCAGCTTATTTTACATGGGCATAGCCAGGATTTTATGAGGGGCGATCCATTAAAAGGAAAAGTGGAACTTGGATGAGCAACATACCTGAGGTGCGCCGGTTTGCCACTCCACATTTTATCTCGACTCGGGTTCGATTCTTACTTGGTTGAACTTATTTTATGTTTGTCTTTTATTGGATTTAAAAAAAGGCGATTGTGTTATTCACAGGCATATTAAGTCTGTGGTGTTAACCGGTTCGACATTAGTGGCGTCTCCATCCCTTCTCTTTCCACCTCTCTTAACACACACCAAGCGCGTACACTTACAAGAACTCTCCACCCACTTCAAGAGAACTCCCCACCCACTTCAAGGCGGTTCTCCGCACAATGTGAAATGAGCGGGGTCGGGCCAGGCTGGGCTCAGGGACAACCCGGATGAGCTGGGCCAGGGGAGGGCTGTGCAGTGCGAAAACGGCTAGAGGTAACTCATTACAGACCGGTGCACCGAGACTACGGGGAAAACGCGAGGCGGCGGTGTTTGTATTTACGTACACAAAGATTGGTGCACGAACTGTGCTGTGATAAAAAGAGCTTGTTCAGCTGCCGTGGAGTTGATCACAGTAAGGTGTCGCCCGCACTATATGCCCCGTGACTATTCAGTGATCTTAATCAGCGTTATTTACATAGCCCCTGATGCTAATGCTAATGACGCCCAGGGAGAAATTCATGACTTACTCACCTCGCTGCAGTGTAAATATCCTGAGGGGCTTTTCATTGTTTGCGGGGACGTCAATCACGTTGATCTTCAAGTCTCCCTCCCAGCCTTCAATAAGAACGTCTTCACAGCTACGAGAGGAGATAAAACGCTCGACCAAGTCTTCACAAATGTAAAGGGGGCATACACGGCGAAGACACGCCCACCGCTCGGAGCTTCCGATCACGACTCTCTGATCCTGGCCCCAAGAGAACTCCCCCCACTCAGGCGCTCAAAGCCGGAACAAAGAGAAATAACAATCTGGCCTCAAGATAGTTCCCCCATGTTGAGAGACTGTTTTGAGAGGACAAACTGGTCTGTTTTCAGAGAAGCAGCCACTGATGGAAGTTCAGTGGACATGGAACTGTACGCTTCCTCAGTCCTGGGTTACATCAGTACATGCTCTGAAAATGTATCCATAAAAAAATATGTGAAATCCTACCCGAACCGGAAACCCTGGTTAAATAAAGAAGTTCACGCCTTGCTAGCAGCCAGAGACACTGCATTCAAGTCAGGAGATAAAGTGGAGCTGAGAAAGAGCAGGAATGAACTGAAGGATGGCATTAAGAAGGCCAAGGCCACGTATGCACAGAGGATCGAGGGACAGTTCACCTCACAAGACCCACGGAGCATGTGGAAGGGTATTAAATGCATAACAGATTACAAAGGCAAAAACAAACAATGCCCCAGGGACCCATCTCTGCCTGATGCCCTCAATAAGTTTTATGCACGTTTTGATGATCCAAACAGACCAGCTAGCACCAGACTCACCTCATCACCAGATGAAGAGCATCTCAGGGTGTCCGCAGCAGAAGTGAGAGGCAGTCTCAGAAAGATTAATCCTCATAAAGCAACCGGACCAGACAACATCCCAGGGAAAGTTCTGAAGGAATGTGCGGACCAGCTCTGTGAGGTGCTGGCTGACATCTTCACCACCTCACTTGCACTGGAGTCAGTTCCCACCTGCCTGAAGACCGCGACCATCATCCCAGTCCCAAAGAGCTCCACAGTGACTGGTCTGAATGACTATAGACCGGTGGCCCTCACCCCGATAGTCGCTAAATGTTTTGAGAAACTGGTCATGTCCCACATCAAGGCAACCGTCAACATCAATGAGGACCCTCATCAATACGCATACCGTGAGAACCGATCAACAGAGGACGCCATTTCTTCCGTGGTCCACACTGCTCTCACCCACCTGGATCAGAAGGACTCATACGTGCGTCTGCTCTTTGTGGACTTCACATCTGCCTTCAACACCATGATCCCCCAAACTCTGATAGACAAACTATCTACACTTGGACTAAGCCCCTCTATTTGTAACTGGGTACTAGACTTCTTAACAGACAGACCACAGTCCGTGAAGATCCACAACTTCTCCTCCTCCACCATAACCCTCAGCACTGGCTCTCCTCAGGGATGTGTGCTGAGCCCCCTTCTGTTCACTCTGCTCACATATGATTGTACAGCCACACTTCCAGGCTGTCATATTGTTAAGTTTGCAGATGATACAGCGGTGGTGGGATGCATTACAAACAATGATGAGTCCAGCTACAGACAGGAGGTGGAACACCTGGAGAGCTGGTGCAAAGAGAACAATCTTCACATGAATGTGAAGAAGACAAAGGAGATGATTGTGGACTTCAGAAGGAACAAACACACCCATGCCCCACTGAAAATAGGTGGGTCTGCAGTGGAAGTGGTCTCCAGCTACAAATACTTGGGTGTACACATGAATGATAACCTCAGCTGGAGCAACAACACCACCAGCCTGATCAAGAAAGGTCATCAGAGACTCTACTTCCTCAGACGGCTGAGACGAGCTGGTCTGAGCAGCCCAGTCCTCACCTCCTTCTACAGGTGTGCAGTGGAGAGCATCCTGTGCTCCAGCATCAACGTGTGGCATGGAGGCTGCACAGTTGAAGAGAGGAAAGCTCTGCAGAGAGTGGTGAAGGCTGCACAGAAGTCTGTTGGAGTCAGTCTCCCCACAATCACAGACATTTATACCTCCAGATGCAGGAAAAGAGCCACCTGCATCATGAAAGACCTCACTCATCCAGCACACTCACTCTTTGCCCCACTCCCCTCAGGACGGAGGTTGAGGAGCATCAAGTGTAGAACCACTAGACTGAGGAACAGCTTCTACCCTGAGGCTGTTAGACTCATGAATAAATAAAATAAATAAACACTGCAAAATATCACATCATGCTGATGCTGATCTGTTTTCTTGTTGCTGTGTTCATCTGTGTTCATCTGTGACCATCTGCTCATACAAACTCATGTTCGTGCTGCTGTTTATTCCCACTATATTAGGCTTAGTGTATTACTAGTTGATGTTTTTCTTAGTTAGTTCTAGATGTTATTACTGTTTTTCTCTTTCATTTGTTGTTGGATGTAACTGGGACCTCGTGTACATAATCTCGTTTTCATCTCATGTACCACATGCGGTGCAAATGACAATAAAGACTCTCTGACTCTGACTCTGACTCTGACATACCTGACAAGACCCGAGACCCATGCGCCAAGCTGGAACCCCAGACCAGGAGCGACACAGTGTAGGGTTTCTGGGTCTGGTCCTGCATGTTGTGTTTTCCCTAATGTGTACCAGCCCCTTCTCCTCCTGTTATCCAACACTGTCACACCTGTCTCTAGTTCTAATCACCGCAGGTGCCTGTCATTTCACCTTGTCAGTGTCACTATATATTCAGCCCTGTTGTGTCATGTCACTGTCTTTGGATTGTCCTGTCTAAAGCTTCATGTTCGTCTATCCCTCCGTTTCTCCTCCAATTAGTAAGTTAGGCTTAGTAAGACTTAGTAAGACATGTTGACTACAAATTTTCTCCTGATTCTGAGCAACTGAAGAATATAACTACTGTCGCAATCCCCCTCCCTCCCCGGAGAACTTTCTGTATGCTCTCAGACAGATAAGGATGGCTGGTCCCATCTGCAGAACTAAAGAACAGCTAAATCTGAACAGAGCTTATGGACTTAATCTCATTGCTTCAATCTCAAATGCAAATGTGATTTGTCTTAACTGTTACTTGCTGGTAGAGTTTTTTGCTGTCTTATATGGTGTCCTGTAAGACAAAATGTGATATATCTTTTTTGTAATACCACTGATTACCCTCATGTTACCTTCCTTTTTTTCATATCTAAGATTATGGCGGCGCGGTTTAATTACTGCTACGGCTTCGTGAAATCGCCTCTATTTAAGACGGGTGTCCGTAATCAATTATGTTGTTTTGTACCTCGGTGCAATGACAATGGCAATA
>JBBPBX010064105.1:0-20348 GCA_038048925.1 Garcialebias charrua | reverse complement strand
TTTATATGTTAATAAAACGTTCTAAAAAATAAAATAAAAACATGGAGCGCTGGTCCAGCACACCAGAACACCATGAAATCTGCAGAGCCTCGCGCAGCCACGTTGAACCCGAGTTTAATTCGCTCGTGACAAATTCATCCATTTCCTCATTTCAGTCATGGAGTCAGTGGAGGAGGAAGCGATCACTTGACTTTTGGCAAAAAAAAACAAAAGAAAAGTCCAGATCAGGGATGAAGAAGGGGAATTTAATACATTTGTGTCACATACAAAACAGTTTTGCATCGCTTTGCAATCCTTTGAACGAGAATGTGCGCGGCCGCTGGGGCTGGGACAGGCGGGGGCGTGGGTTAGGAGCGTGAGAAGTGAGAAGCTCTGTTTTTATTGGCTGGTTAACGGCGGGTCACTGTGGGAATTTAGAAATGCTTTTAGTAACACCTGGAGAAGCAAGGGGACTATAGTTTTTTTCAGAGATTACTTTGTCTAACATTAGTCTGTCAGGAGATAGTGACAGAGTGAAGAAATATGTTAAAAATTTATTTTTAGGAAACTTACAGACTGCACTACAGAAACTGCAGACTGTACCTTTAACTGGTGCTGTGTTGTGCAGAGCTGGAGAGAGAAGACTGGCAAATCGCCATAAAAGTAAGAAAATGGGAGCTAAAAGCTAATAGCAGCGGAACAGTAGCTAAAATGTAAAATGGCATAAGAAGAGAAAAATGGAGCACTTTTCCTGAAGCTGATTATGTTTGTGAAGAAATCCAAAAGATCTTTATGTATTTTGACAAACAAGTTCAATATTTTGAAAAGTGTAAAAGCTACAAAATAAAACTAAAATCACAGTTTTGCTAATGAAGCTGAAGGTTCTGAAAGACCAAAGGACCAAAGTTAAAATGGCTCAAAGTCAAATGTTCAGTGTGAATGGTGACTGAACCGCTCCGGTCCTTTAATCTGCAGGAACATCAGCCCAACAGCTGGACGCCTCCTTCAGCACCAGCGCCTCTCTGGAGTTCTTCGAGCTGGACCTGTCTGAGCCATGTTTGGACATGAAGTTGTGCGGCAGCTTCTCCTCAGCTCACCGGTACAGGAACTGAAAACATCTTCTGTTTCATGCCGTTACCTCCACACACACGTTAGACCTTTTTGTTCTCCTTCCTCCTCACAGGTATCACAAACTGGTGTGGGGTCCTTCTGGTGTAGACACCCAGGGACACCCGTCCAGTGTTCTGATCACTGGAGGGGACAACGGTAACATCATTCTGTATGACCCTGCAAAGATCATGGCTGGAGAGAGTGATGATGTCATCGTTGCTGAGAGTGACAGACACACAGGTCCAGTCAGGGCTCTGGACGTCAACCCATTCCAGGTCCGACCCGCTCAGAACTGATTAATAAAAGTGGTTTAAAGAATATCTACTAAACGGTTTGTGTTGTTCTTCTATTTCTCAGACGAACCTGTTTGTATCAGGAGGGAGTGAGTCAGAAATTTACATTTGGGATATGAATAACTTTGCCTCTCCGATGACGCCGGGACCCAAAACACAGGTACTCCTACTCCGTTTACGTTTCTATGTTTCTTAGCTGACTGACTTCAAAAGTGACTCTGAAATACTGCCAGGATTTAGACGTGTACCGTATTTTTCGGAGTATAGGTCGCACCTTTTTAACATTTTTCATGGCCTGCAACCTATACTCAGGTGCGACCTATTTATGGCTTTTTATCACTTTCGGCGAAACAAATTTTTAAATCTAGCTCATTTCACAATTACCTTCATTTATTAAGGAAAAGTTCAGCTCAAACACATATATGTGCTATAATTTTTATCAAACAAATAATTGTTTTTAAGTGTTAATCTTCTTAAAAGCCTTGCTGTGTGCTCCTGTGGCAGACATTTGCAGCAGAGCTAAACGTAGGTGCGACCTATCTAGGGATTTTTCCAATCTACTGGTAATAATTGGACAATGCGACCTATACTCCGAAAAATACGGTAGTCATCTTTGTGTTTGTAACTCAAGAAAAAGCCTTGCTGTGAAAATGCAGCGTGAAGCTAAGAGCTGCATGACTGTTGAAGCAAAACTATAACAATATCTGTACTGTAATGAGAGAAATGTCATTTCACGTGAATGTTTGTTGTGTGGAAGGATTTCTGCTGAAAGCTGCTGAAATAGTTTCATTGCTAAACTGTTAATGTGAGTTGAATTTGAACAGCCAAAATTTGCTGAAAGCATAAAATAAAAGCAGAAAGCAGCAGAAAAACAATAGAAAGCTGTAGAAAAACTGAATAGAGCAGCAATTAGCAGAAAATGCTGAAATATGCAGAGAGAGGCTAAATCACTCGGGAGCACAAGCCAGTGGATCTCTAGCCCAGGTAAATTGTGAGTGTTGTGTCAGGAAGGACATTCGACATAAAACACTTTTGCCTAAACTAACATCCACGTTCGTTTGAGCGACACCACACCAGATCGATCAAGGCCTGAATTAACAACGACCGCCACCAGTTCTGTTGACAGACCGGCGGGAATTGTGCTACTGTTAGTCGAAGACCACAAGTAGGGAAACGTGTCAGGAGACAGAGGGAGAAGAGGAAAGTGAAGAACATTAGACTGAGAGTAGCAACTCTGAACATAGGGACATAATGCGCAAACGTAGAAAGCTGGCTGATATGATGTAGAGAAGGAAGGTAGATGTTTTAAGTGTCCAGTAGACCAAGTGGAAGGGCAGCAAGGCCCGCAGCATTGGAGCAGGGTTCAAACTGTTTTACCATGGTGCGGATAGAAAGAGAAATGGACACACACTAGATGTTCTGTGCTGCAAAACTGTTTTACCATGGTGCGGATAGAAAGAGAAATGGACACACACTAGATGTTCTGTGCTGCAAAAAGTTTGGTGAATGCAGAGTGGTTTAACAATGATCACTGGTGAAAATGTCTTACCTGCACCAGAGGAATGAAGAGTTGTGAAATCATAATCAGCAGCAGTTGTCAATCAATTTTTGTAGAGCGAGATCAAATAAATTTTCAAGAATCTAACAACGAAATATTTCACAATGAATTTGTCTTTATTCTGTATCTTGCAGCAGTCCCAGCTTGCATGAAACTCAAAAACTTCACTTTGTTTTCTGTAAATTTAAATAAGATCATGAACTCTGATCGACATTAAAAAAATCAACATCATATTGTATTGTGTACAATGGCATACGATGGATTTAACCCTTTAACTTTGACTATTCGTGTTCCTCAGGGGGAAAATCAACCAACTTATTTAACTGCTTAAAACCACTATTTTTAGGATTGCATAAGGTGGCGGCAGTGGTGTAGAGTCGTATTAACTTAGACTCCCGCCAGTACTGCCTGAAAACTGCCTTTCGTGAAGCTATTCTCGCTGCCTTTGTGTTGGATGCGCCAGTATTCAACATTGCTGTGTGATTGACTCAGCAAAGCCAAATAACGGTGACAAAATTAAAGAAATACAGGTAGTCCCCGAGTTACGACGGAGTTCCGTTCCTACGCCCCGTCGTAACTCGGATTTCAATGTAAGTCGGAAAACACATACACACTGGCCGCCCCATATACTGTACACGTACATGTACGATACTGTACATTTACCAAGCACTTAGCCTGTCCTAACACAGTACCCTACATAATTATCAAAAAACACATACAGTACATTTGGAGCCATAATGAAGGAAAAAAAGAGTTAATTTCTTACTGGGAGCTGGTGAATTCTTCCTCCGTCTGTTAGCATGTTAGCTCGTTGCACCTCCAAGCTCTGCAGCTTCCTGCTGCTTCACGCGGTCCAAAAATATGTTGTTTCAAAATTTCAGGGCGTCAACAAATCCCCAAAAGTTGGGACAAGTCCATTTTTACCACTGTGTGGCATCCCCCCTTCTTCTTACAACACTCAACAGACGTCTGGGGACAGAGGAGACCAGTTTCTCAAGTTTAGAAATAGGAATGCTCTACATTCATGTCTAATACAGGCCTCTAACTGTTCAATCGTCTTGGGCCTTCTTTGTCGCACCTTCCTCTTTATGATGCACCAAATGTTCTCTATAGGTGAAAGATCTGGACTGCAGGCTGGACATTTCAGTACCGGATCCTTCTCCTACGTAGCCATGATGTTGTGATTGCTGCAGAATGTGGTCTGGCATTATCTTGTTGAAAAATGCAGGGTCTTCCCTGAAAGAGATGACGTCTAGATGGAGCATATGTTGTTCTAGAACCTGAACATAGTTCTCTGCATTAATGGTGCCTTTCCAGACATGCAAGCTGCCCATGCCACAAGCGCTCATGCAACCCCATACCATCAGTGATGCAGGCTTCTGAACGGAGCGTTGATAACAACTTGGGCTATCCTTGTCCTCTCTGGTCCGGATGACATGGCGTCCCAGTGTTCCATAAAGAACTTCAAATCGTGACTCATCTGACCACAGAACAGTCTTCCATTTTGCCACACTCCATTTTAAATGACCCCTGGTCCAGTGCAAACGTCTGAGCTTGTGGAGCTTGCTTAGAAATGGCTTCCTCTTTGCACTGTAGAGTTTCAGCTGGCAACGGCGGATGGCACGGTGGATTGTGTTCACTGACAATGCTTTCTGGAAGTATTCCTGAGCCCATTCTGTTATTTCCTTGACAGTGGCATTCCTGTTTGAGGTGCAGTGACGTTTAAGGGCCCGGAGATCACGAGCATCCAGTAGAGTTTTACGGCCTTGACCCTTACGCACAGCGATTGTTCCAGATTCTCTGAATCTTTTGATGATGTTATGCACGGTTGATGATGATAACTTAAAAGTCTTTGCTATTTTACGCTGGGTAACACCATTCTGGTATTGCTGCACTATCTTTCTGTGCAACAATGGTGGAATTGGTGATCCTCTTACCATCTTGGCTTCTGAGAGACACTGACACTCTGAGAAGCTCTTTTTATACCCAATCATGTTGTCAATTGACCTAATTAGTGTTAATTGGTCTTCCAGCTGTTCGTTATATGCTCAATTTCCTTTTTCCAGCCACTTATTGCTACTTGTCCCAACTTTTTTGGGATTTGTTGACACTGTGAAATTTTGAATCAACATATTTTTCCTTTAAAATGTTACATTTACTCAGATTAAACTTTTGATCTGTCATCTATGTTCTATTACGAATAAAATATTGACATTTCCATCTCCACATCATTGCATTCAGTTTCTATTCACAATTTGTTTAGTGTCCCAACTTTTTTGGAATCCGGTTTGTACATACTGACACTGCTGGGGGTCTGTTATGGTGGTAGGGGAGTTATACACACTCCCAGTGATTTTAGTTTCAATATATGCATCAACTGGGATGACTTCACATTTTTTAATAACCTCTTTTCAAACATACCAAATATATCAACACAAAGCCTTAAAATTGTGGTGACACAAATTGTGTGCTTTCATCTCTTGACCATAGTTCGATGAGGGACAACTGAAGTCTGCTCAATCAATCAACTCATTCTATAAATCTTATAGTGTGGCTGATGCAGCTGCAGAAATAAAAGCTTTGCAGAGAGTTGTGGTGAAGGCTGCACAAAAGTCTGTTGTAGTCAGCCTCCCCACCATCACAGACATCTACACCTCTAGGTGCACCTTGATAACAGTTTATCTGTTTTAACTGTGCTATATAAATAAAATTGACTTGACTTGACTAGATGCAGGAAGAGGGCCACCTGCACTGTGATTCTGAATTGTAACTTTTTGATTTTGCAGCCGTGACAAGCCATAAACAATCTTCAGGTTTTTATTGATAATTACATTCCTGCAAAGCTCCTGCAAAACACTTATTCCTCTGTGCACGGTCACCAGAAATATGAGCTTCCTGACATTTCTAATTAAATTTTCACTGTTCATTTTATAAAAGGTGAATATGGTCACCACAGTGTCCACTTTTGGGTCATTAACACTGGTAAATACATATTATTCTAACTTATAAATCTAAATTATTAATAATCTTGATAACTAATCTAATAAATAATGTAATTAAAGAATACAGTATTTGTTATTTAAAGATGCCTTGTCCCTCCGGTTTTTAATAATTTCTTCACTAATTTTGTCCTTTGTGCCGATCCCAGTCATGTAGTCAAATTTTAATTTTGTGTTGGGAGAAATTTACAAGATTCTTGTCTGGGTAAAATTTACAATTGATACTTTCTCAAAGCTGAAATAAATGAGTTGGATACATTGGAGGAATGCATATTCCCCATGTTAGTGTTTGAAACGCAGAGCAGTGAGTTAGCAGTCAGAACATGTGTTTTGAATGACCCTCAGCTACTACCTGAATGTAAACTGCATGTCTTTTTCCATTCAGTGGACACAGTTTATGACTTCTAGTTAAGACAGTTTGTGTTTTTGTGTTGAAGCCTCAGGAGGACATCAGCTATGTGGCGTGGAACAGACAGGTTCAACACATCCTGGCCTCATCGAGCCCGAGCGGCCGGACCTCAGTGTGGGACCTGCGAAAAAATGACCTCATTATCAAAGTTAGCGACCACAGCAACAGAGTAAGTCATTGATCAGACATGTAATGTACATAAACCATGAACTGAAAAACTAAAGGAGACCGGTTCATTCTCTCTTCTCGTGTTCTGGTTTTAGATGCATTGTTCTGGGCTGGCCTGGAACCCAGAGGTGGCCACTCAGCTTGTCCTGGCCTCCGAGGACGACCGGTTGCCAGTCATCCAGATGTGGGACCTGCGTTTTGCTACCTCCCCTCTCAAGATTTTAGAGCATCACACACGGTAAGGTGGAGGGGGTCTTTTTAGGTTTTATTTTGTATAAGGATTATGCATCGCCCGGGTCCAATGTCTGGTCTTTGGTTTGTTGAACACACAACTTTTATCTTTTCACAAAAGACCCAACATTAGTCCAGATGTGTGGGGGAGCATTAATGGGTGAGGGGCAAGGTTAGTATTCAATGAGGGAGAAGGAGGGACCATGTGAAGTTGATGGCGCAGACGGGAGAAAAAAACTACATGGATTTTCAAGTCTAATTATAACTCGACGTTGTAGGGATGGCTCCATCTTGTGGACATCCCTTGTCTGTACACCCCTATTTGTCTCATGAATCCAGAATGATTCCCTCCTTGTGTTCCCAGGTGTTTGTAATCTGTCTCGTCTTGTCTGTGTGTATATAAGCCCTGGTCTGTGTCTTAGTCCTTGTCGGTGCATTGTTGGATATCCTCCTGTGTCCTTTGTGTCTCTGGTCATGTAAGTGTTTTTGCTGCCTTGTCAGCAGTTGATTTATATAAGTGTTTATTTTTATATTACTTCTTGGCCTCCACGATTCTGTCTGCAAATGGGTTTATTCTTGTTCAGCTCAGCCTGAAATCCTGACAGTATGTACAGACCAAAACCCAGCACATGGGCGTAGCCAGAATTTTATGGGGGGCGGTTCGTTTTAAATGAGAAGTTGACCAAACCAAACTAATGTGCCTGGATAGGTCAATGGATATAGCGTTTGCCTTCAGTCCCAAAGCTCATGGGTTCAAGTCCCGCATGGTACAATGTTTTTTTTTTTTTTTATTCATTCCAGATTAAAAAAGCACAAGAAAACTATTTACAAAACGGCAAGAAATAAAACAATGCATTAAATGAAAGGAATCAGACGAAGAAAATAATCTTATCTGCCCCTTCTCAAACTATTTTTTTTTCAAACACTCTTTTATTGGATAAAAAAAGAAGAATGTGTTAACCACAGGCATATTAACTACTTTTTTTTATCCAATAAAAGACAAATGTAAAATTAGTTGTTTGAATCGAGTGTTTGAAAAAAAAAATTAGTTTGAGAAGGGGCAGATAAGATTATTTTCTTCTTCTGCTTCTCAAACTAATTTTTTTTTTCAAACACTCGATTCAAACAACTAATTTTACATTTGTCGTTTATTGGATAAAAAAAAGTAGTTAATATGCCTGTGGTTAACACATTCTTCTTTTTTTATCCAATAAAAGAGTGTTTGAAAAAAAAAATAGTTTGAGAAGGGGCAGATAAGATTATTTTCTTCGTCTGATTCCTTTCATTTAATGCATTGTTTTATTCCTTGCTGTTTTGTAAATAGTTTTCTTGTGCTTTTTTAATTTGGAATGAATAAAAAAAAAAAACGTTGTACCATGCGGGACTTGAACCCATGAGCTTTGGGACTGAAGGCAAACACTTTATCCATTGACCTATCCAGGCACATTAGTTTAGCATTGTCAACTTCTCCTTTAAAAGTGGGTGGTTCGTTCAAACCCCCCGAACCCCCCTTGCCTACGCCACTGCAGCAGACAGAATTTCTCACTTTCCTGTCCTCTCGAGCCCACACAGATGGGGGAGACCGTGTTCCGGTGCGGCGGTTTCCAGATCCGACCCATACCGGCACAAGAAAACTTCTGCCAGGAGGTGGAAATTCTACCTTCTCCCCTCCTGGTCCTCGAAGAAGAGAGAAGGTCCCAGCTCCATATGGGCCGCCTGACCCGCAATTCCAGTCCCTCCTCATCCCCGGCTCTGTGCGGCTATTCGGGGTGGACATCAGGAGAGGATGCAGAAATTGAGGACGAGCTGCTCCATTCCTGACCCTCTTCCTCATCGCCGCAGCCTGAGCAGCAGAAACTGAAGCGGTCCACGGCATCCGCTTCGGTAACACAGACTATTAATCCAGCTCAGTCCGGCGAAGCTGAGTTTCCGGGACCGTGTTCCGTGTTGTTGAGAGTGCCGATCCGGATGCCTCACCTCCTAGGACCCCGGTGAGGGTGGAGTCCCGCATCTCACTCCCACTCAGAGCTCCCACGAGACTCAGTCCTGTCACCTCTCACTCCTCTCCCAGATCGTCTAGAGACCAGATGAAGGGGGGCCAGCCCATAAATCAGTCAGCACAACGAACTCGCATCACTCACGCAGAACTCGCATCACTCACGCAGAGGTCACCCCAGGAAGTTCTTCAAGGGTGGTAGATGTCTCTGACATCAACCACATAAATTCAAATCTTCAAAGACTGTTTTCTTCAGCTAAAAGTAACCGGGACTATTCAAACCTATTTCTCACTAGCTCATTAGCTGAAAAACTGTTATTGTCTGTACTTGGTCTCACATCCATTCCCTCATACCACCATATCTTAACGGAGATCCGATCTATCAGAGAACAAGCCCCAGAATCCGTTTCAAGTACAGAACCAGTCCCGGTCTCTTTCTCAAACTCGGCCTCAGCCCCAGAGCCTGATTCGGCCATAGTCCAAATACCTACCACAGCCGCAGGCTCTCCAGCACTTGCAGGCTCTCCAGCACCTGCAGGATCCTGTTCCGAGGGGGTCCTGGAGGACGCCCCTCACATGTCCTGCTCCGCGAGGGTCCTGGATGACGCCCCTCACGTGTCCTGCTCCGAGGAGGTCCTGGATGACGTCCCTCACATATCCTATTCTGAGGGGGTTCTGGATGATGCCCCTCATGTCTCCTGTGCTGAGCGAGGCCCTGAGCCCAAGGAAGAGTCCTGGCCTGGTTCTGGACTACGCCGTCGCCGCCATGGCAGAGGTCGATGGCAGAGAGGACCTACTGATGTAGCTCCAGTCCAAAAGGCTAAATCGACGGCTGCAATCGAACCTCCGCCGCCTCTGGCTGATAAAGCCCAGACTCCACCTGCTGCTACAGATCTGGGTCCTGGCTCATCTTCTGTGTTCGCTCCTGGTCTGCTCGAGGTTCCTGTTCCTGGCTCTTTGGCCCCTGGTCCTGGCTCTTTGGCTCCCGGTCCTGGCTCTTTGGCTCATGGTCTGCTCGAGGTCTATGCTCCTGGCTTGCTCGAGGTCCACGCTCCTGGCTCGCTCGAGGTCCACGCTCCTGGCTAGCTCGAGGTCCACGCTCCTGGCTAGCTCGAGGTCCATGCTCCTGGCTCGTTCGAGGTCCACGCTTCTGGCTTGCTGGAGGTCCATGCTCTTGGCTCGCTTGAGGTCCACGCTCCTGGCTCACATGGTGAAGATCCCGACTCTACCGCCAAAGATCCTGACTCTACCGCTGAAGATTCCGACTCTACCGCCCAAGATCCCGACCTTACCGCCCAAGATCCCGACTCTACCGCCCAAGATCCCGACTCTACCGCCCAAGATCCCGACTCTACCGCCCAAGATCCCAACTCTACCGCCCAAGATCCCAAGGGTACCCGGTCCGCCGACGCCTTGACGTCCACAGAGGGTCCTTGGCCCGCCGACGCCTTGACGTCCACAGAGGGTCCCCGGTCCGCTGACGCCTCGACGTCCACAGAGGGTCCCTGGTCCACCGACACCTTGACGTCGCTTCCGATGGGTTCCATGGCTGCAGAGACTCCATAGCTCTCCACGTCGTCTGCGGTAGAGGATCCAGAGTCTACGGCAAAGGTTCTAGGCCCGCAGACCACACCGAGCCTTCTGCAGAAGAACCAGCTCCTGCCGTAGAGGAACCAGCTCCTGAGGTCTTGACGCCCGCCTCAGCTACAGTGCATGAAGTCCCGAGGTGGATCCCACACCACGTGCAGCCCCCAAGATGGATCCCATGGGTCTTTGGGATGGGTCTTTGAGCTCCACAAGTCCTACGTCTCCGTGTTCCACGAGCTCCTCGTTTTCGAGCACTACGAGTCCTATGTTTTCGTGTTCCACGAGCTCCTCGTCTTCGAGTTCCACGAGTCCTACGTCTCCATGTTCCACGAGCTCCTCGTCTTTGAGCTCCACGAGTCCCATGTCTCCGTGTTCTATGAGCTCCACAAGTCCTACGTCTCCGTGTTCTACGAGCTCCTCGTCTTCGAGTTCCACGAGTCCTACGTCTCCATGTTCCACGAGCTCCTCGTCTTTGAGCTCCACGAGCCCTACGTCTCCATGTTCCATGTCTCCGAGCTCCACGTTGTCTGCTACAGAGGCTCCTCGGCTCCCCACGTCGTCTACTGCAGAGGCTCCTCGGCTCCCCACGTCGTCTACTGCAGAGGCTCCTTGGCTCCCCACGTCGCCTGCTGCAGAAGCTCCTCAGCTCCCCACGTCACATTTTGCAGCTCTCCAGATCCTCATATGGCTAGCTCCAGCTCTCCAGGTTACCTGCTGCGGCCCCCGAGGTCCTTGAACTGGTCCTTAGCACTAGACGGCCTCCCGGCCGCCTGCCCGACCCGTTCTGGCTTGATGGACAGCCGCCCGCCCGTCTCGTTCTAGCTTGATGGTTGGCCTCCCGGCCGCCCGCCAGACCCGTACTGGCTTGACGGATGGCCTCTCGGTCAGCCGCCCTACCCATTCTGGCTTGATGGACAGCCTCCTGGCCGTCCGCCAAAACAGTGACCTGGTTGGTTCCATGTTTGTGTTTTTTGTAGTTCCTAGTTTGTTTGTTTTTTTCAGTTTGTTGCCCTCATGTTCTTCCTTGAGCCCTCCATCCTTACAGTTCCCCCATCCGCCCACCCAAGTCTCTTGGGAGGCTTTTTGGGGACGCCAGGGGGCGTCCTTGAAGGGGGGGGGGGTACTGTAGGGATGGCTCCATTTTGTGGACATCCATTGTTTGTACACCCCTGTTTGTCTCGTTAATCCAGAATGATTCCCTCCTTGTGTTCCCAGGTGTTTGTAATCTGTCTTGTCTTGTCTTGTCTGTGTGTATATAAGCCCTGGTCTCTGTCTTACTCCTCGTCGGTGCATCGTTGGGTATCCTCTGTGTCCTTTGCGTCTCTGGTCATGTAAGTGTTTTTGCTGCCTTGTCAGCCGTGGATTTATATCATTAGTGTTTATTTTTATATTACTTCTTGGCCTCCACGATTCTGTCTGCAAATGGGTTTATTCTTGTTCAGCTCAGCCTGAAATCCTGACAGACATAGAAATATTCATATAGACAATATACAGTAGTCCCATCTTATATCGCATATGAAATTATTTCAACATTTTTAAAATATCACCTTGAAACTGCTACTTTCCTTCCCTCCATTGATTACGGTGACATTATTTACATGAACGCTCCTACAAGCATTTTGCAGATGTTGGACGCTGTCTATCACTGTGCATTAAGATTCATAACTGGTTATGACTGCCGTACCCACCATTGCACCCTGTATTCACTGGTTAATTGGACATCATTAACTTCACACAAGACACTCCCACTGGTACATTTTCATCTTTAAATTACTTCTTGGTCTGCTGCCTTCATACATCTCCTATGTGTCTCTGTGTGAGTGCAGCTACAGCGTGCACTCTCAGAACATTATTACCTGCAGTGTAACCTCAGTGAGGACTGAAGTAGGCAAAAGGGCCTTCTCCTACTCCACTGCTGTTTCTTGGAATACATGTATTTTGCAAAAAGATCTGAAGCTCTCGACCTTGACTTCTCTAAGTGACTTCAAACATCTGTTAAGTTCCTGGGAAAATCCAACGCAGACATGTTCCTGTTTTTAGTTTTCTACAACGCCTTACAACCTAGCTATTTGTTATATTTTCATTTAAATACCATTTTATTTCCACTTATTAAGAAAAAAATAAAAGTTCTACCATTGTCTCTGATCCTGTAAATCTTGACTCTCTTCAGCAATATCTTAAGCAGTGTGTTACGAATCTTGGGATAATTTTAGACTTTTACTTTTAGTTTAATAAATAGATTTACTCTTTTCTGTAGAAAGTTTCTTCCAGGTAAGGCAGATGGCTAAGCTTAGTCTGTGTTGACCAGATCTGACCTTGGAAAAAGAGTCCATGCATATGTTACATCCCGGCTAGACTACTGTAACACACTCTATGTTAGGGTCAGTCAGGTGTCCCTCTCAAGTCTCTAGCTCATCCAAAATTCTGCAGCTCAGTTCTTAACAGGAACGCGTAGGTTTGATCATATTTCACCAGTTTTGTCCTCCCTTCTCTGGTTCCCTGTACATGTCAGAATTGGTCTTAAAACACTTCTATTGACCTTTTACAGTGAGGAAGATAAGCATTTGAACACAGCTGAAGATCAATGTTAATATTTGGTACAGTAGACTTTGTTTGCAGTTACAGAGGTCAAAGGTTTCCTGTAGTTTGTCAACAGGTGTGCACACACTGCAGCAGCAGGATTTTGGCCCATTCCTCCACACAGATTTTCTCTAAATCAGCCAGGTTTCTGGGTTGTCACTGAGAAACATGGAATTTGAGCTCCTTCTAAAGATTTTCTGTAGGGTTTAGGTCTGGAGACTGGCTAGGCCACTCCAGAACCTTGATCTACTTCTTACAGAGCCACTCCTTGGTTATCCTGGCTGTGTGCTTCAGGTCATTGTCATGTTGAAGACCCAGCCACGACCCATCTTCAATGCTCTAACTGAGGGAAGGAGGTTGTTCCCCAAAATCTCACAATACATGGCCCTTAATATAATGCAGTCGTCCTGTCCCATGTGCAGAAAAACACCCCCAAAGCATGATGCTTCCACCCCCATGCTTTACAGTAGGGATGGTGTTTTTGGGATGGTTCTCATCATTCTTCATCCTCCAAACACGGTGAGTGGAATTAAGACCAAAAAGTTATATTTTGGTCTCATCTGACCACATAACTTTCTCCCATGACTCCTCTGGATCATCCAAATGGTCATGGGCAAACTTAAGACGGGCATGGATGTGTGTTGATTTAAGCAGGGGAACCTTCTGTGCCATGCATGATTTTAAACTATGACGTCTTAGTGTATTACTCATAGTAACCATGGAAACAGTGGTGCCAGCTCTCTTCAGGTCATTGACCAGCTCCTCCCGTGTAGTTCTGGTCTGATTCCTCGCCTTTTTTAGGATCACTGATATGCCACGAGGTGAGATCTTGCATGGAGCCCCAGTCAGAGAGAGATTGACAGTCATGTTTAGCTTCTTCCATTTTCAAATAATTCCTCCAACAGTTGATCTTTTTTTCCCAAGCTGCTTGGCAATTGCCCCGTAGCCCTTTCCAGCTTTGTGGAGGTCTACAATTTTGTCTCTTGTGTCTTTGGACCGCTCTTTGGTCTTAGCCATGTTAGTAGTTTGAGTCTTTTTTTTTCATTCAACCTTTATTTAAACAGATAAGTCACACTGAGCCTCAAAGACTCATTTACAAGTGAGATCTGTTTGGACAGACAATAAAAGTGGTGAAAAATGACACATAGGGTTTGGAGACAAAAAAAAATCCTAACACATTTTTGACCTCTGAAGGTCAAAAATGTGGCAATGAAAAAAAAATCTTGCACATAATGACGCCGACATTGTGCAGAGGGAGGGCGGGGGGTGGGGGGGGCTCAAAGGCGGTGAGCAGCCAGCCAGCTCGCAGAGGCACTGCAGAGTTCAGATAAAATCACTCAGAGTTCAGATAAAATCACTCAGAGTTCTTAGTCTTGCTGATTATGTGGGGTGGACAGGTGTCTTTATGCAGCTAACAACTTCAAACGGGTGCTTCTAATTTAGAATAATAAGTGGAGTGAAGGTGGACTTTTTAGAGGTGGACTAACCGGTCTTTGAGGGCCAGAATTGTTGCTGATTGGCAGGTGTTCAAATACTTATTTGCAGAAGTAACACAAAAATAAATGATTTAAAAAATCATACATTGTGATTTCTGGATTTTTTTATTTTTTAGATTATGTCTCTCACAGAGGACGTGCACCTAAGATGAAAATTTCAGACCCCTCCATGATTTCTAAGTGGGAGAACTTGCAAAGTTGCAGGGTGTTCAAATACTGTACTGATTTTACTCACTACTGACCTTGCACCCTCATATCTCTCTGACCTACTTCAATGTTCCTTCTCAGGCACTGAGATCATCTGACCAGCTGCTTTTGGTTGTACCAAAATCCAGGCTGAAGATCAGACGTTGTCATATGGGCCCTAAACTTTGGAACAATTTGCCCATTAACAGTGGACAGGCCACTTCACTCCCTGCCTTTAAATTTTCTAAAAACACACCTGCATTCACTAACACAGTGTGATTTGATTTATTATTTTATTGTTTCTCATTGTTTTTGTAGTTTTATGTTTTTATTTTTGATGCTTATATCTTTTTTATTTTTATTTTTTACTCCCTTGATCTTATTGTTAAGCACTTTGGTAACAGCTGCTGTTTGAAATGTGCTTTATAAATAAATTTGACATGACTTTACTTGACACCCTGGCTCCTCCATTGTACCTAGTGGTGGATAAATTGCTCCCCTGACTCTCCAGGATCCATCCCTCTGCTCTGCCTTGGACATGGAACAAAAAAAAAACACTGACCTGTTTTTTTCCTCAATGCAACTCCTACCACTTGAATATCTTGCAACAAAATCATTAAGGTTTATATGCATTCCCTGTTGAATTCCAGTCCTGAAAAACAGTCACATCCAAAACTACAAGCATTCACTGTTCAAATCCCTCAGAGACGAGGGACATCAACTTACTGCTTGCTACCTTATATATCCTCTAATCAGATTATCAAAAAAAATAATGTGACTCTTTCCAGTTAAATGTGTCTTTTTAAAACTTGCTGACAATTCCTTCAACACTTGGAATACTGTAGTTTTCTTTTTGTAAGATTTTGTTCAGTTTGTTCTCAAAGGTCATGAATAGACAGATGCTTTGACTAAAGCCTTGCTTCTGTTTCGTTTATTTCTTTTTGTATTTTTTTCTCATTTCATTTTTCAAAAATATTCTATATATTTTAAGTACCGTATAAGTTTGAGAAATTGTCAATGTTTAAAGACCAGATTTATTTTTGTTTTAATACACAATGGCACAAGAAAATGTTTTCTCATGAACATCTAAAAACTGAAAAAGTCAGATATGGTTATTGCCTTTTTCACAAGATGTAGTGGCTGTAAACAGTCCAGTTCCGTTAAACTCCTCTAATGAGGCACAGGGCAGCTGGGCTGGTTTGTGTCTAATTGCGTGGTTCTGTTCCATCCAGGGGTGTTCTGGCCATCGCCTGGAGCTTGGCTGATTCTGATCTGCTTCTGAGCTGTGGAAAGGACAGCAGGATCCTGTGCTGGAATCCAAACACAGCTGAAGTGGTGTACGAGTTGCCCACCAGCAGCCAGTGGTGCTTCGACATCCAGTGGTGCCCCAGAAACCCCGCCGTTCTATCAGCTGCAAGCTTTGATGGACACATCAACATCTACTCCATCATGGGGGGCAGCAGCCAGGCACAGAGCCAGAGACATGCTGACCAGGTGAGATTTGTTTGCAATAAAGAGGCTGATTTATCAACAGTTTGGAAGACCTTCTCGGGAAAAATCAGCCACATGTAAGCTTTGTTCAAAAGGTCTGAAGCAGGCTCTGAAGAAGCAATCTATTGCCATTTTAGAAGGTTTTATTTTACACAAATGAAAAGTGCAAAACAGCGCTGGACCATTTTCGAGCACGAGGTGGCTGCGATCAAAACGGTGCCAACAATTCAGACATCAACAGCTTTCCTCAAAAGCTGGCCACTCCTCTGAAGTGGTGGTCGTCAACAGCTTATGAGAAATCTACTGTAATTGCATAACAAGCTTTTCAACCAATAATCTTTAACTCATATTTTCAAAACTCTAGTGTTTGTCTATGGTAAATGGTAAATTGAGCTTACTTATATAGTGCCTTCCAGCCCCCTGTGAGGCGCCCCAAAGCACTTTACAGACCAGCCATCCACCCATTCATACACACATTCATTGGTAGCGGCAGTCTGCCATGCAAGGCGCTTTCCAGTCCTACCGTGAGCAACTCGGGGTTAAGTGTCTTGCCCAGGGACACAACAACACATGGTGTGGGAAACCGGGATTCGAACCTCCAACCTTCCGATCGGGGGACAACTGCCATTACCACTACGCCACGGCCGTCCCAATTTTTTTAAATCTCAAACATCTCATAAAGCTAGTCACTTGTAAGTGTCCATACAGTCCATACATGTGTCCGAAGGCAGCCTCCTCTGGTCGGACTGACTCTGTCGCTGCCCGGCCTCCTGCTCTGGAGGGAACTACTGTTAGCTGTGTTTGTTAGCAAGACAAGTCAAGAACCACAGGACAGATTTTTATTAAACTTACAGAAAGTAATCACTGTATGGACATTTACAAGTGACTAGCTTTATGAGATGTTTGAGATAAAAAAAAAATTGATGTTTTATAGACGTAAACGTGTCGCGTTAGCTTCGGGTTATTTTCCTGCTACTATTTGTCTAAATAACTCATAAACCACACCGCAGATTTTCTTGAAACCTACAGAACGTAATTACTTGGTAGTCTAAAAAAGCTAAGTCTGGTCCTCTGGACATTCAAAAAAACAAAACAAAGCAAAAAATTGTAGAAACGTTTCGTCTTTCGTCCGAAAGACTTCCTCAGTCTGAGGTGCTGGGTTCAGCTCAGTCTTATAAATAGCACCCTCCCACAGTGTTACACAACCAGTTGGCTGATGACAGCCTGAAACCAGCTGCTCACATGATCAAGGAGGACCATCAGCCTAACAATGGATCGTTAGCACCCTGATGGTTGTTTGCTATTCACAGAGGGCTGAGTGATACCAGCAATCACAGCATTGTAGGAGGGGGACAGTTGAACTCGGAGGCCTCCACCCCTGTTTAATGATGGGCGGTTTCTTTTCACAAAGATGGCCTCCTTTACTCCTCTCTCAAACCATCGTTCCTCTCTATCAAGGATGTGAACATCTTCATCCCTGAAAGAGTGACCGCTGGCCTGGAGATGAGTGTAGACTGCAGAGTCCTGACCTGATGATGTTGATCTTCTGTGCTGGGCCATCCTTTTGGCCAGTGGCTGTTTAGTTTCCCCGATATAAGACTGATCACAGCCCTCCTGACACTGAACAGCATACACAATGTTACTCTGTTTTTGCCGGGGGACTGGATCTTTGGGATGAACCAGTTTTTGCCGTAATGTATTTTGAGGTTTAAAAGCCACTGGGACGTTGTGTTTAGAAAATAAACGTCTCAATGTCTCTGAAACCCCTGCAACATATGGAATGGCCACTGGTCTGGGTCTGGGTTCCTTCTTTTCACCTGATGGCTGGCTGGAGTCCTGTTTGGGTTTCTTCTCTGCTTTCAGGAAGGCCCAGTTAGGATATCCACATTTCTCTAGAGCCTGTTTTGTGTGTGATTTCTCCTTCTGTCTGGCTCCTGCGTTAGTGGGGACGCTGTCTGCTCTGTGGTACAGAGTCCTGATGACTCCTAACTTGTGCTCCAGAGGGTGATGGGAGTCAAACTGTAAATACTGGTCTGTGTGTGTGGGTTTGCGGTACACCTCAGTTTGCAAATTTCCTCTATCAGAAACTGAGACCTCACAGTCCAAGAAAGCCAACCTGCCATTTTTTACATCTTCTCGTGTGAACTTGATATATTTATCCACAGAGTTGATGTGATCAGTGAAATGTTGGACTTCCTGAGATTTAATTTTAACCCAGGTGTCGTCAACATACCTGAACCAATGACTTGGTGGTCTCCCTGAAAAGGATGTCAAGCTCTCTTTTCTACCTCCTCCATGTACAGGTTGGCAACAATAGGAGAAACTGGAGACCCCATAGCACACCCATGTTTCTGCCTATAATATTGCTCCCCATATGTGAAGTAGGTTGACTGCAGGCACAGTTTCAAGAGTTGACACAGTTGCTCTGTGGAAAGCGTGGTTCTGCTGTTCAGAGTGGTGTCTGATTTTAACCTTAAACAGACCACCTCTACTGCTTCATCAACAGGAATGCACGTAAAGAGTGATGTAACATCAAAAGAGACCATTGTTTCATCAGTCTCCATGATGACATCCCTCACCTTATCCACAAAGTCCATGGTGTTCTGTATGTGGTGTTCTGAGCTGCCAACTAAAGGGATGAGTACAGATGCCAGATATTTGGAAACATTGTAAGTGACAGAGTTAATCATGCTAACAATTGGTCTTAAAGGTACACCTTGTTTGTGGATTTTGGGTAAACCATACAGACTTGGCGTGGCCTCCCCTGGGTACAGTCTGTGGTACAGAATATTGTCAATAGCCTTGTCCTGCTTCAAAATTTTCAGGCAATCTATCAACTTCTTCTTGTAACCACTTCCTGGATCTCTTTTCAGCGGTTCATAAGTGGTTAAGTCACTAAGGAGTGACATAACTTTCTCATGATAGTCTTTCTGGTTCAAAATCACTGTGCACCTTCCTTTGTCTGCTGGGAGAATTATGATGTTTTTGTCCTTGCTAAGCGTGGTGAGTGCATCCCTCTCTTCTCTACTGATGTTGGAAGGTGGTGGTTTAGCATTACTGAGACAGGCTGAAACTTTGACTCTGAGTTGTTCTGCTTCAAAGTCTTTAATTTTGTTGTTACGGATGGCTGACTCAGTGGCTGTGATCATCTCCACCAGTGGAATTCTACTTGGTGCCACTGCAAAGTTTAGCCCCCTGGCAAGAATCTCTGTCTCCGGCTGGGTGAGCTGTCTGTCAGATAAATTCTTCACCCACTTTTCTGTCTCCCCGGCATGTAACTGTGTATCGGAGTGTTGTCTTACACTGAATGTGTTGTTGTTGGAATTGTTATGGTGTTGACGAGTTATCAGTGAGTTAAATTTGTTTTGTTGTCGAGTCTTGGACTTGACATGCTGTGCTAAGCGTGCCCGATCTGTACAGTCCATCACTTGCTGAAGTGTGGTCTGATCTAGGCACGTTGTTAGTTTTTGATAAATTTACTTGGTAGTCATTTACAAACTGTGACCTGTGTGAGACATTTGAGATAAAATTCGATTTTTGCAGTGCACGCGACCGTTTGGAAGACGTCAAAGCGAAACAATTTAAATCCAGCAGATTAGACCATTTCGTGAATTTATTAAGGATCGGTTAAGCTCAGGAACCCTTGTGCTATAATGCCAGCTATAATTTTTAGCAAACAAATACCGTAATTGTTTTTACCGTATTAATCTTGTAAAGTCCTTCCGTGCTCGCTTGCTTCTGCTGCCATTTTCAGCAGGGCAAATGAGGCGCTGATGCGTTGCGTAGCAGTGACGCATAATAGATGCGATCTAAATAAAGGTGCGACCCGTTTATGGATTTTTCCAATTTATTGCCAATAATTGGACAAAGCGATCTATATAACGGTGCGACCTATCAGGCAGAAAATACGTACTTATAGCTGTAGGGAAATATGGCTCAACAGAGAAAGGACTTTTCTTTGGTCTAGCTATGGTACTGAACTGAAACCTGGGGGTTATTTTTATTCTATTTTATTAAAGATGAATAATATACAGTTCTATCTTTATGGAGGGCTTTTTTATATGTTAGCAGACTATCTCTCAAAGTAAAATAAAAAATGTCCATGCTAGTCGAGTGCCACAAGCATGGTAGAGTGGAGTGCATTTTCTTTCCAGCTTTCTAGATGCATGTTTTAAATTGCGTAACTCAGAATTGAACCAAAGAGCCAGCTTGCTCTGATTGATTACTTTCTTTTTCAGCAGAGCCATTTTTTAATGGAAGTTTGC
>JBBPBX010064104.1:0-15589 GCA_038048925.1 Garcialebias charrua | reverse complement strand
ATTAGGGGTTGAATGAGTACATAATTTTTAACCTCGACATTAACATAAAAAAACTCGAGCGGCACTCGAGTAGCCGATGACGTCACAGTGTCTTACGATGCAAAATAAATAAATAAATATAAATGCCTAAAGTCAGAGTCAGAGAGTCAGAGTCAGAGAGAATTTATTGTCATTTGCACCGCATGTAGTACATGTGTTGAAAACGAGATTATGTACACAGGGTCCCAGTTACATCCAACAACAAATGCAAGAGAAAAACAATAATAACATCTAGGATTAACTAAGAGAGACATCAGCTAGTAATACACTAAGCCCTAATGTAGTAGGAAAACATCACTATCATCCTGATAGGCCGCGCTAAGAACATATCATGTGTTGATAAACATGTCATGTGTTTTGTTCAGCTGCAGCTTGTTACACTAATCTCTCTCCTGGATGACTGTAATTACATACTTACGCTGTATCGGTGAAAATTGATGCAATGTTAATAAACCTATCTTGTATCTTGTATCTTGTATCTTGTATTATAAACAGCAGCACGAACATGAGCAGATGGTCACAGATGAACGCAGCAACAAGAAAAAGATCAGTATCAGCATGATGTGACATTTTGCAGTGTTTATTCTTATTATTTATTTATTCATGAGTCTGACAGCCTCAGGGTAGAAGCTGTTCCTCAGTCTAGTGGTTCTACATTTGATGCTCCTCAACCTCCGTCCCGAGGGGAGTGGTGCAAAGAGTGAGTGTGCTGGGTGAGTGAGGTCTTTCATGATGCAGGTGGCTCTTTTTCTGCATCTGGAGGTGTAAATGTCTGTGATGGTGGGGAGACTGACTCCCACAGACTTCTGTGCAGCCTTCACCACTCTTTGTAGAGCTTTCCTCTCTGCAACTGTGCAGCCTCCATGCCACACGTTGATGCTGGAGCACAGGACGCTCTCCACTGCACACCTGTAGAACGAGGTGAGGACTGAGCTTCTCAGACCGGCTCGTCTCAGCCGTCTGAGGAAGTAGAGTCTCTGATGACCTTTCTTGATCAGGCTGGTGGTGTTATTGCTCCAGCTGAGGTTATCATTCAAGTGTACACCCAGGTATTTGTAGCTGGAGACCACCTCCACCGCAGATCCACCTATATACAGTGGGGTGTGGGTGTGTTTGTTCCTTCTGAAGTCCACAATCATCTCCTTCGTCTTCTTCACATTCATGTGAAGGTTGTTCTCTTTGCACCAGCTCTCCAGATGTTCCACCTCCTGTCTGTAGCTGGATTCATCATTATCTGTGATGCATCCCACCACAGCTGTATCATCTGCAAACTTAACAATATGACAGCCTGGATGTGTGGCTGTACAATCATATGTGAGCAGAGTGAACAGAAGAGGGCTCAGCACACATCCTTGAGGAGAGCCAGTGCTGAGGGTGATGGTGGAGGAGGAGAAGTTGTGGATCTTCACGGACTGTGGTCTGTTTGTTAAGAAGTCTAAGACCCAGTTACAAATAGAGGGGCTTAGTCCAAGTGTGGATAGTTTGTCTATCAGAGTTTGGGGGATCATGGTGTTGAAGGCAGATGTGAAGTCCACAAAGAGCAGACGCACGTATGAGTCCTTCTGATCCAGGTCTTTACAAAAAGAAAAAAAGACCAACAAAGCATTGGGAGCATTTATTATGCTCCTATCATTTATCATACTGCACATAAGTCACAGGAAAAACAAAACTATTAGTTATATTAATAATATTAAAAGTGAAAGTATAAGGCGATGAAAACCGAAACTTAAAAAACAAATGGGGCCACAGCCACACCGTACCACCGCCTGCAGTGCTGTGCAATTTAGGTTTACTTTTAGAGATTGTGTTTATAGGTTTTTGGTAGCTCTAGAGAGATGAATATTTGTTTTTTTGTTTGTGAAACGAGAGAGATGAAGCCGTTTCGACCGTGTTATATATGGGACCTGCAATGCAACACTGCCCTCTGCTGTCACAACAATCTACTACGGTGTTCAAAGCAAAGAACGTCAACAGGATGTTTCAATGAGTAGCGCAATTTATAAAATTATAAACTGTTTTACCTTTTTGACAAGACTGGACCAGCTTCATAGATCCGTGCGCACAAAGGAATCCATTTTGTAGCGTCTACTAAAAGCTAAAAGCTACCCCGCGCTCTGTTTTTATCACGTGATGACGTCACTACGGGTAGTCGAGGTGGACAAAAAAGCCTCGATAGAAGTCAAAGCACTCGATCTGTCGAAAACTCGGTTATTCTGTTAATGCACTAATATATATATATATATATATATATATATATATATATATATATATATATATATATATATATATATATATATATATATATATATATATATATATATATACACAGGTGTGTGTGTGTGTGGAGGGTGTTGCCACCCACTGAGACATCCTTGCCACCCTCTTGCCACCCCATAGATATTTTTCTAGATCCGCCCCTGGTTGCATTAACTCGGCAGTTTACTCGTTTTCCACAGTTTCTCTTTTTGAACGTTTATCTAACGTCACTTCATAATAATTCGCTATGCACAAAAGTTGCTCTTTAGTACAGCTAGCCAAAACCTCTACTGAGGGTTGTTCCACAAAACTGTGTAAATCGAAGTTCTCCATGATAAACACAGGAAAAGAACTGTGTAAATACTAACGTCCCAGCAGTACGTGAACGCACCACCCACACACAGCACTGGACCCGCCTACGAGTCAAACCAACAGCAGGTTTAATTAATTAACCTAACAAGGATCACAACAGCTCAACAAGGACTCAAAGATCCCAACACGGACACAAAAAGGATTCAAAAATCCAGACAAGGACTCAAAAAGGATTCAAGATCCCGCAACAATCCAACAAGGATTCAAAATCCCGGACGAGGCGCCCAAAATATGTTACGGCTGGCTCAGGCCGAACACATTAAAGGGACACAAGACACAAGAAGGCAGAAGGTAAATTAAAAAGCTTTATTGTAAAACTGCCCGACTCCTCCCTCTAGGTGCGGAGTGCACCGTCTTCTGGCACAGGGTCAGGAAAAAGCAGAAGAAAGACAAAAGTTCAAACAAATGGTGGGCAGAGTGAGTCAGCCAAAAATAATATAACGTCACCAGCGCAGGGCCTACCCATAAAAACAGGGCCGTCGAAGCCTGTCTGGTGACGGACTACCTAACCAAAGGGGACCCTAGGGGTAAAAGAAAAACGATATAACTGGACTACCGATCTCACTCTGTCATTAGGCAAACAAACAAAAAGCTCCAAACAGCTGGTCACCTCTATATCAGCCATACAACCTCCTGGTTAAACCAACTTAACCAAACCACACAGGTCAGCCTCCCTCTTCTGAGCAGGATCCAAAATGTCACCAATGCAGCCTTCAGCCACCAAGTGCACCAAGCACAACAAAAGTCAATAATGAGCAACCATTCCTAAGTGCGTCAAGCACAGTCAAACTTCACAAACAAATGAGCAGACACTTTCTAAGTGCATCTAGCAGTCAGGACCAAACATGAGCAATCAGCTACTCACCAACAATCTTCTAAACAGAAGATCAACCTTCAAGACGGGGGTGGGCGGAGAACACCCCACACAGTACCATACAGTACTCAAACAGCTCAGCAAAAAGCAACCACCTCTGAGCTCACAACACTCCGCATCCAAGTACAGTCAACTTGAAGTTTATATAGGCGTGTCACTTAGGTGTTCCTGGCTGAACACACACAAGCCTGATCATAATCAGACTAATTAACCAACAAAGCATGACTGTAGTCAACATACACAAAAAACTGTAGGTGTCAGCATGGGCAGCTTCCTCAGGATACATAACACTGCTCCGAGACGCATGCGTGGGAATTGCGAGATCGCGCGATAAATCAAGTGATAAATAATGAAGTCCGAACAAAACAATTCATTCGGTGGAAGAAGGAGAACAACAGTAGAGACTGCCTCGCTGTTTGATTGTTTTTTGCATTGAGATATGAGCGACAGGACATGGTTTGAGCGACAGGATGTGATCTATTACATTTCAGAATAAAATACTTTATTTATTTATTTATTTATTGTATTGCGTTTGTAGGTGTAGTCATAAATGATAGTTTGACAGCATTTTTGTACAAATAAATCCGTATAGAGCTAGGATTAAAGTCCGCCTGTGGTGATTTTATTTTGTAAATACGGATGTTGTGCTCGTTCCTTTTCCTGTTGGTGCGACGTAATCTTTGAAAGTTGACTCCGGCACAGCTCCGGCGTCCGGCAGAAATAGGATGGGATCCTATTTTGACGGACTGCCGTCCGCTCGCCGCCGTGCAGAGCCAGTGTAAACTCTCTCATTGATTATAATGGGTGCGTATTTGCTGCGGAGGTCGGACCGGAGCGGACCGGAGCCGGAACGCATGTAGTGTAAATTGGGGGTAAGGCCACACTGCTGGAATCTGTCACCAAAAGATTTGCTGTCATTGAAGATGAGCCCCTCTACAGTTTGGCAACACTCATAGACCAAAGGTGAGAACATAAATTCCCAAATGTTTAAAAAAAATACATATACATTTTTAATGTTTTTAATTCTCAAGTGGCCAGAAACAAGGAGTTCTGTTTAAAGTTATTAATTATTCTCCTCTTCCCCATTCAAGGTACAAAGACAGATTTTTTTCTGAAGGACTCAAGACCAAAACACAAGACTGCTTGTTGGTCTACTGACAGAAGCTGCTGAAAGGAACGCAAACCAAACACCTGAAGCTGCCAACACAGGGGAGCCAGCAGAGAAAGTTCCACGAGCAGGATCCTTGTCTTCAATGTTTGGTGAAATCATGGCAGGAGAAACCATGCAGCAGGATCACGCAGACAGTGCATCACCATCAGAGATGATTATCTACCTCTCAGAGCCACCCATCTCTAGAAGTGCATCACCATTGGAATACTGGAAGACTAATAAGGTATGGTTTCCGGACCTTGCTGGAGTAGCAAGAGCTTACCTGTCTGCACCCTGCACAAGTGTGGAGAGTGAGCGCTTATTCAGTGCTACATCCAACATTGTGGATGAACACAGGAATAGACTCCTGACTGAAAAAGCTGAGATGCTCCTGTTTATTAAGAAGAATCTTCCCACAATGCTTATCAGCAAGTCATAAGGACTTGGCATTCTTAATGCTGTGTTCAACATTGTTCCCTGTTCAAAGCAAATGCACTTCAATTTTTGCTGCTGTTTCTCTGTTTTAAGGTCTTTAAGACCATATGTTATTTAAAGCTGCACTATGTAACTTTGTAGTGCAGTCTGTAACTTTTCTAACAATATATTTTTAACATATTTCTTCACTCTGTCACTATCTACTGACAGACTGGTGTTAGACAAAGTAATCTCTGAAAAAAACTATAGTCCCCTTGCTTCTCTATCAGCATTTATAAAAACACTAAAAACACAGAGTGACCCGCCGTTAACCAGCCAATAAAAACAGAGTTTGTAACCAGCCAATAAAAACAGAGCTTGAATTTGAAATTCAAGCTCTGTTTTTATTGGCTGATTCAAATTCAAGCTCTGTTTTTATTGGCTGGTTACAAACTCTGTTTTTATTGGCTGGTTAAGGACGGGTCACTCTGTGTTTTTAGTGTTTTTATAAATGCTGATAGAGAAGCAAGGGGACTATAGTTTTTTTCAGAGATTACTTTGTCTAACACCAGTCTGTCAGTAGATAGTGACAGAGTGAAGAAATATGTTAAAAATATATTGTTAGAAAAGTTACAGACTGCATTACAAAGTTACATAGTGCAGCTTTAAGTAGCAAATGGGGTATTTTATTTTATATAAGAAGTAACAGATGTGTCTTTTTAATTGAAAGTAAGGTAAACATTTAGTTTTTTTCTTTGATAATGCACAATGTTTGTTGATGCACATAACAGCAATTCTTGCTCTCAGGTATTTTTGATTTTGTAATGTATGGTTATTTATTTAAATGCACTCACTTTCACTTTATTTTTTTTACTTTATTTAGGCAATGTTGTGACATTTATTTGACTTTGCACTATTTAGCCTGTTGAGAGCTACACTGTTTTCAGTCTTTTAAAGATTGTGTTACTGAGTTAAATTTAATTTTTTTTGTGTTTTTTTTACTTTTAACTGAATAGTTGTTGCATTGTGCCTTCAAGTTTGTCTATATTTGTTCTCTGAAATATATGAGTAAAAATCTGTTTTTGTCTAAATTATGGTGATTTTATGGTTCTTTTCAGATCTTGTAGCCAGAAGCAGCACTCATAACTAAACCAATTAAGTTACAGTCAATCCATCTGATCGGTATCGGTCATCGGTATCGATGATCGGTATCGGTGATCGGCACTCATAGGTGATCGGTATCGGTGATCGGCAGCATAAAACCTGATCGGAGCATCCCTAAACGCATCAAAGTCCGAGCCCACGTGCGCAAGTATTGCGCAATGCGCAGCGATCTTTTCACAGTCTGATGAATTGCTGCGGCCTAATACGGGTCGGCTGACCGAGCTTCAGGTTCAGGCTAGAAATGACAGCTCTACCGCCGCAGTGTAGAGTCATTTATGGGTCCAAATAGGTAATGTGATTAATCTGCATTATGTAATATTAATGCATTAATCTGTTTACATTAATCTCATGAGTTAATGCATTAACTTTAACAGCCTTAGTTTCTACATTTTTTTTGCTTTGTTTTGTTTTATTTTTTGAATGTCCAGAGGACCAGAATTAGCTTTGTTTCATGTTGCAGCAGATCAGTTTCGTGTTGCTGCTGCTCTGTTTCATGTTGCTGCTGATCTGTTTCATGTTGCTGCTGATCTGTTTCATGTTGCTGCTGATCTGTTTCATGTTGCTGCTGATCTGTTTCATGTTGCTGCTGATCTGTTTCATGTTGCTGCTGATCTGTTTCATGTTGCTGCTGATCTGTTTCATGTTGCTGCTGATCTGTTTCATGTTGCTGCTGATCTGTTTCATGTTGCTGCTGATCTGTTTCATGTTGCTGCTGATCTGTTTCATGTTGCTGCTGATCTGTTTCATGTTGCTGCTGATCTGTTTCATGTTGCTGCTGATCTGTTTCATGTTGCTGCTGATCTGTTTCATGTTGCTGCTGATCTGTTTCATGTTGCTGCTGATCTGTTTCATGTTGCTGCTGATCTGTTTCATGTTGCTGCTGATCTGTTTCATGTTGCTGCTGATCTGTTTCATGTTGCTGCTGATCTGTTTCATGTTGCTGCTGATCTGTTTCATGTTGCTGCTGATCTGTTTCATGTTGCTGCTGATCTGTTTCATGTTGCTGCTGATCTGTTTCATGTTGCTGCTGATCTGTTTCATGTTGCTGCTGATCTGTTTCATGTTGCTGCTGATCTGTTTCATGTTGCTGCTGATCTGTTTCATGTTGCTGCTGATCTGTTTCATGTTGCTGCTGATCTGTTTCATGTTGCTGCTGATCTGTTTCATGTTGCTGCTGATCTGTTTCATGTTGCTGCTGATCTGTTTCATGTTGCTGCTGATCTGTTTCATGTTGCTGCTGATCTGTTTCATGTTGCTGCTGATCTGTTTCATGTTGCTGCTGATCTGTTTCGTGTTGCTGCTGATCTGTTTCGTGTTGCTGCTGATCTGTTGCTGCTGCTCTGTTTGATGTTGCTGCTGATCTGTTTCATGTTGCTGCTGATCTGTTTCATGTTGCTGCTGATCTGTTTCATGTTGCTGCTGATCTGTTTCATGTTGCTGCTGATCTGTTTCATGTTGCTGCTGATCTGTTTCATGTTGCTGCTGATCTGTTTCATGTTGCTGCTGATCTGTTTCATGTTGCTGCTGATCTGTTTCATGTTGCTGCTGATCTGTTTCATGTTGCTGCTGATCTGTTTCATGTTGCTGCTGATCTGTTTCATGTTGCTGCTGATCTGTTTCATGTTGCTGCTGATCTGTTTCATGTTGCTGCTGATCTGTTTCATGTTGCTGCTGATCTGTTTCATGTTGCTGCTGATCTGTTTCATGTTGCTGCTGATCTGTTTCATGTTGCTGCTGATCTGTTTCATGTTGCTGCTGATCTGTTTCATGTTGCTGCTGATCTGTTTCATGTTGCTGCTGATCTGTTTCATGTTGCTGCTGATCTGTTTCATGTTGCTGCTGATCTGTTTCATGTTGCTGCTGATCTGTTTCATGTTGCTGCTGATCTGTTTCATGTTGCTGCTGATCTGTTTCATGTTGCTGCTGATCTGTTTCATGTTGCTGCTGATCTGTTTCATGTTGCTGCTGATCTGTTTCATGTTGCTGCTGATCTGTTTCATGTTGCTGCTGATCTGTTTCATGTTGCTGCTGATCTGTTTCATGTTGCTGCTGATCTGTTTCATGTTGCTGCTGATCTGTTTCATGTTGCTGCTGATCTGTTTCATGTTGCTGCTGCTCTGTTTCATGTTGCTGCTGATCTGTTTCATGTTGCTGCTGATCTGTTTCATGTTGCTGCTGATCTGTTTCATGTTGCTGCTGATCTGTTTCATGTTGCTGCTGATCTGTTTCATGTTGCTGCTGATCTGTTTCATGTTGCTGCTGATGTGTTTCATGTTGCTGCTGATGTGTTTCATGTTGCTGCTGATCTGTTGTTGCTTCGATTTGTCACTTTGCTGCTGGTACACCCGAGTTTCCCCTGTGGGACAACAAATGTTACAGTGTTTCTATTCCATTCTCTCCCTGCAGCTCCTACCTGTTGTGTGCAGGTGTGTCTGAGGTTTCCAGGTGATGTCCAGCAGTCTGCGCTGACGATCGATCTCTTCCTCGTACTGGACGATGGTTTTTTCAAACTCTGTGAATATTTCTTCAGCAGCAGCAGTTAGTCGCTCGCTGATAAACTCTCTCAGAGACTGAACTGAAGACATTGTTGCTGCACACACTCAAACAGTCACCTCTCAGGCTCTCACACACACAAATCCACACAGAGCTAACTATGCTAACGTTGGTAGCCCTCTGTTTACTTCCGCTGGTGTTACACTCAGAGGGTCCGGTAGAAACTTTTTTTCAAAGTCAAAGTCAACTTTATTGTCAGAACTGCAATATGTACAGGACATACACAGGACCGAAATTGCGTTTCTCTCAGTCCCTCGGTGCAACAGTAACCATCTAAACACTAAACACTAAAACATTTAATAAACATAAGCATAAAATAGTAAAAGTGTAACACTGTCCTGAGTTTTTTCATAATAGTATAAAAGTATGAAAATTTACACCAACACTGAAACACCAAACACCCCTAAAACACCAAACACCCAATGAACATAAGCATAAAATGAAATAATAAAAGTGTAATACTGTCCTGAGTTTTTTCATAGTAGTATAAAAAGTATAAAAAGTATATCTATAAAATAAACTGAAGGTTCTAGCATTGACATTTGCAAAGAGTGGCACAGCAGCATATGAGTTAATGTACACAGTATATGTATGAGGTAGTTGATGTTGGTATAGAGGCAAAGTGGCATATGCAGTAAGGCACATTTGGCATCCTTAGATAAGGCTAGTCAGAGAATACTGTATATGTATCAGCAGTAGTGTAGATATAAAAGTAGTGTAAATGTAAACAGTAGTAATAAATGTAAAACAGTAGTAATAAATGTAAACCGTATTAATAAATGTAAACAGTGAATGTAAACAAACAAGAGAATAAAAACATTTAAGTTCAAGATGCTTACACTGCGGCAGGTTCTCCAGTCTGTGAGACCAGGAGACTACGCATGTACAGTGGATTTTAAAGATGCCTATTTCCATGTAGGCGTGTGGAGGAAACAGAAAATTCCTCAGTTTTTGCTTTCTAAGGGAACGCTTATGAATTCAAAGCCTTACCCTTCGGTTTAAAGACGGCTCCTCGTACATTTACTAAATGTCTGGATGCAGCCCTGACCCCCCTTAGGAATCAAGGACTCAGGGTTATGAATTACTTGGATGACCTGCTGATTCTGGCTGGAAGCAGAATACAGGCCCAGTCACACTCCTACAGGGTGATCTCTCACCTGGAGTCTCTCGGGTTTGTCATAAACCTACAAAAGAGTGACCTAACTCCATCACGGGTTACCGTATTTCTGGGAGTACAGATCGACACTGTCCGATACAGAGCATGGCTCTCAAAGGAACGAGTTTCCTCCATTCGCCATTGCCTGGAAAGATTTAAACTGGATCAACGGGTCCCTATGAAAACGTGCCAACGCCTTTTAGGCCTCTTGGCGGCAGCCATACCCTGTGTGCCACATGCATTGCTGAAAATGCGGGCCCTACAAGTATGGCTAAACCAACAGACACAACCCGCCCTGCCTAGTTGAGTAGGAAAGGTTAGGATAGATTCAGAGTGCCTGGAGGCCCTGGAACCTTGGAGAGACTTGTCTGTTTTCACGGAAGGGGTCCCACTGGGAAGGGTGTCATCTTGTGTGGTCATCACGACGGACGCCTCAAAAACAGGATTGGGAGCGATCTGCAGAAATCAGAACGCCTGCGGCCTTTGGAATAAACAGGAAGTCAAAGTCAAAGTCAACTTTATTGTCAGAACTGCAATATGTACAGGACATACACAGGACCGAAATTGCGTTTCTCTCAGTCCCTCGGTGCAACAGTAACCATCTAAACACTAAACACTAAAACATTTAATACACATAAGCATAAAATAGTAAAAAAGTGTAACACTGTCCTGAGTTTTTTCATAATAGTATAAAAGTATGAAAATTTACACCAACACTGAAACACCAAACACCCCTAAAACACCAAACACCCAATGAACATAAGCATAAAATGAAATAATAAAAGTGTAATACTGTCCTGAGTTTTTGCATAGTAGTATGAAAAGTATAAAAACGTAAATCTATAAAATAAACTGAAGTTTCTAGCGTTGACATTTGCAAAGAGTGGCACAGCAGCATATAAGTTAATGTACACAGTATATGTATGAGGTAGTTGATGTTGGTATAGAGGCAAAGTGGCATATGCAGTGAGGCACATAAGGCACATTTGGCATCCTTAGATAAGGCTAGTCAGAGAATGCTGTATATGTATCTGCAGTAGTGTAGATAAAAGTAGTGTAAATGTAAACAGTAGTAATAAATGTAAAGCAGTAGTAATAAATGTAAACAGTATTAATAAATGTAAACAGTGAATGTAAACAGTAGTATGACTATAGGCAGTAATGTAATACAAACATTAGTGCAAATATGAGAAGTAGTGCAAACTGAATGAACACATGACCGAGAGTTTAGTGAATAACCCGTTTGATGACACAGAGTCCAGTGTTAAAAACTTTGTGTTGAGTGGTAATGTGTGAGAAAGTTTTTTGTGTTAAGGCAGTTCAAATGGGAGGGGAGGCAGAGCAGGCAGAGTGTTTAGCATTCTGACTGCCTGATGAACAGAGCTGTCTCTCAGTCTGCTGGTACGAGCCTGGAGACTCCTCAGTCTCCTCCCTGATGGCAGCAGTCTAAAGCGGCTGTGTAGTGGGTGTGTGGGATCACCTGCCATGCGGTGGGCTTTCCGAGTGAGGCGTGAGATTACATATCAACACATAGCAAGTGAGATTACATATCAACTTCCTGGAGTTGTTGGCCGTATTCCTGTCAGTAAAATACTTCTTTAGCAAAGGTCTGATTCCAGGGCAGCATGTCCTGGTGAAATCAGATAACAGGACCACAGTGTCCTTCATCAACAGAGAAGGAGGGACAAGGTCCCGGGCCCTCCTCGGACTGAGGCAGAAGATGCTCACATGGTGTGCTCCAAGAATCTTGTCACTTAGGGCGACTCATGTCCCCGGTGAACTAAATTATGGAGCGGATGCCTTCTCAAGAGGGCCTCTCCTGGTGTCAGAATGGAGCTTGAACCCACGGATTGTGGAGCAGGTCTGGTCACGATTTGGGAGAGCTTCTGTGGACTTGTTCGCTTGCAGAGCTAGCTCACAGTGTGACCTTTACTTCTCCTTGAAGGAAACAGATGCACCGTTGGGAAAGGATGCTCTGGCACATGATTGGCCAGCAAGGGTGCTCTACTATGCCTTTCCACCTGTCCCTCTGATCGAGGCGACACTGGAATGTGTTCGTCAGGGAGCCCTCTCCCTGATACTGATAGCCCCCAGGTGCCCGCAGCAACCGTGGTTCCCGGAGTTGATCTCAATGTTATCAGGGATACCATGGCCATTGCCTCCTCACAGGGACCTGCTGACTCAGGCACGTGGGCAACTTTTACACCCACGTCCGGAGTTGTGGCGGCTTTCAGCCTAGCCCTTGAAGGGAACTGGTTGAGGACCTAAGGCATTGATTGCTTTATCCCTTATCGGGCAGCACGGTGGCACAACTGGTAGAGCTGCTGCCTCTCAGCGAGAAGGTTGCCGGTTCAAATCCCGGTCCAGGGCCTTTCTGGGTGGAGTTTGCATGTTCTCCCCGTGCATGCGTGGGTTTCCTCCGGGTACTCCGGTTTCCTCCCACAGACCAAAAAACATGCTTGTTAGGCTGATTGGTGACTCTAAATTGACCCTAGGTGTGAGTGTGAGAGTGGATGGTTGTTTGGTGTGAGTGAGACAGGTCCCTCTTGTAAATGAGTCCCCGTGACTCAACGAGGCTAGCCTGTATAAATAAAGGTTGAATGAATGAATGAATGAATGAATGAATCCCAAAGCAAACAGCAACAACATACACAAGGGTGTCCCTTGGTGTTTATGTTTGCTTAGGAGATTTTCAATGGAGGGGTTCCCCTCTCCTTAACGGATCTCCAACATCAGGATGGGCTCCACTTGCCAGTCGTGACCCTTGTATATGTAATAATTTCCCCTGGGGGCTTGGGAGGTTACCCTGTGTTTTGACCTGGGTTTTATACCTCCACATTGCCACCCAATTACTAGTGGCGTAATGGGTCCCTTGCTCCTTTTCCTCCTGTTTCTCAGGTTTTTCCAGAGAAAAGGAGATGATGAGTAATCACACTAGTTGAGCACGTTTATGCTGTCTCTGGCTGGTGTTTTTTTTATCTATATGTCCAGTGATAACATCAAGCTGATGTTTCTACATTTGGCAATTTTTTTCTTCTCAGGCTGTGGTCTCTACATAACTTGTAGAAAGCATCTGGGAAATGCCTGTCGTTTTAAGTCAGATGCTCTCACATGCATTTTGCTTAGCATTTCAAGGGCATGAATGGTTTACGTTCCCATAGCATATGTTGCACCGAGAGACAAACTGAAAGGGAACTGAAAGTTATGCACCATAACTCATGTTCCCTGAAGGAAGGGAACGAGGTGCAACATATCTGGCCCTTTCAATGCTGAAAGCTCGGTGAAGTGCATTTTGGAGAATGATGAATGGGCGTCAGCGGCTTAAGTACCCAGAGGGCGGGGCCTCTGGCGCAACGCTGACGCCCCTGCCGTAAAGGCGTGAATGTATTCCTTCAGGTAATCGCGCGGGGGCGCAATTCCCATAGCATATGTTGCACCTCATTCCCTTCCTTCAGGGAACATGAGTTATGGTGCATAACTTTCAGTTTGCTGCCTTGACAGCCGTTAATTTGTATTTAATAAATTTTGTACCTTTTATAATCAGGTTTCGAGTCCCGTTTGTGTCCTGGGGTCATCATTGTTTGGAAAACATGTCAAATACTTTTTCTAATAAAACAATCATCATTTTGAGTGACAGACTCAGTTTCATGCTTTATCAAAATGTTGTCAAGTTTGTGCATTTAGCTGCATTTTGTCCAGTGCATTTTAAAATACTAAATGATTATAGGGCATTATAAATTGTAGGAAATAAACTAAGTCAGATAAATATTTCAGTGCTGACTCATCTATAGAATGTTGTGATCACAAACACGTCATAATTGCAGGTCCAAATACAAACAAATACGATCCAGACTATGATAGTATTTCTTTGAGTTAGTTCACCCAGTTTCTAGTCTGGTGAGTTGTACTTAATTAATTGTTTAATAGTTTCATCATGCTGAGTTTGTTGCTCAGTATTTGTCACAGGAAACCACTTTGAGATTTTTATTAATGAAAGGTGCGGTATAAATTGAATTCATTATTATTATTATTACCACAACCTAACCTTTGAGATAACTCAAACCTGAGTCACTCATTAATTTATTATTTTAATGCTTCTTACACAGATTTCCTGACCAAACATCTGCTTATATGTAAGTAGAGTTACACCATAGACAAGATGGGGAAACTCAGATTATCTAAAAATAATGACAGTAAAGCTCTCTGCCTTAGTGTGTCCCCCCTCCTCATTTTTGTAGATTTTCTTTAGATTAGGAAGTTTAAAAAAGAAAATCTGTTAGGTTCTGCTGAAACACCTAAAGCAAATAACCCACAAACGTGGGCTTAACTTCCTTTAACTTCTCACATTACTTAGGTTCATACTTGAAAACCAGGAGGTTTCTTTAGATTGGCTGCTGCAACAATAGTATGCCTTGGCTTTGTCTTATCCGTCTCCATGACGGATGTGCCGGGGTCAAAGGTCACACTCGTTCATTCTCACAGAGGAAATGTCTCTTCCTACTGACTGTTTAAAGGTACGAGGAGGATACTTTTGGCAAAAGTTGGGCTTTAGGTGTTATTTCAGCCCTGGTATATTTTAGGGGAGATAAAATTTAGAAAACTGAAACGTTTGGCTAAAAATTAATATATCAGCATCTTTTTTTTAATTTTTTTTTTTTAAAGAACGTGCACATTTTGCTTCTTTGAAAGTCTGATGTCAATAAAACTGAAAGAACAAAAAATGATGTTCTTGCACACACTTGGCATTAATTACACTTTAAGAATTTGATTGGCAGAGAGCGACTTGTTCTGAATCTTAGATTTTGTACAACTTCAACACTTTGCTGCCCATTAGTGGCAGTGTGTGTCCGCCAAGAAAAATAAATAAATAAATAAAAGTTGAGTTCTAGCTGTCAAAGACCATGCTTTAAAAACAAGTTCTTGTACATACCTATATGAAAGAAGGGGAAAAAACACGTTGGAAAAGTGTTGATTTGATTTAATTCAATCATCTCTGATTATGTAATTAGCCTTGGGGTTCAGCCTAATAAACGTCAAACATGTTCACAGAAGGTACGCAAACAAACACGAACTTGTCCTGAGAGTTGCAACTTAAACCTCTTTCAGGATCCGTAATAAGTTAGCAAACATTTTTACTGCAAATTGGCACCACTTTCCATCCTAAATTAGAGAGGTAAACTTACTCCTTTAAATACCAAGATGAGGTATCACTGAGGGCTGGACGGAGACCTGAATCCCGACACCTTCACAGTGTAAGGGCCTGATTGTGAGCAGGGCTTGCTGCTCACACTTAACATTGCACCAAGACATGAGTATGTCAATAATACATCAGCCAAAATGCTTCATGGGACTCATGCTCGGAAAAGCAAAGGAGAAAAAAAGGCTTATTTCCACCCCTACCACTAAAATCAATGCATCTCTTGCACACCAAAGGGTCAGGGCTGTCAAATGGCACTAAAGAGACACAATTGAGGGCCCTAAAAGTCAAAGGGTATGCCTTGATGGACTCCACTGAAGTAATACTGAACTGTCCACCTGAGTAAATGTAACATTTTAGCAATATATTTAAAAAGCAGAAGAAAATAATAATTTTTCTTCATTTTTTTTAAAC
>JBBPBX010064103.1:0-20348 GCA_038048925.1 Garcialebias charrua | reverse complement strand
GTTTGCTGTCCACAATCACTAATGGTCAGTCTTGCATCCCGTGTTTAATTGCCCAGCCTGACCAGACAGACAGACAGGCACTGTGATCCTAACAGCACGTCAATGCAGACGGACCTACACAAGTCTAGACTCTGCATTCCACTCAAGAGGATTGTATTACACTGTACAGGTTGCAAACTGGCCAAGTGCTCCCGGCTCACACTGAACTGAAGGGTTGGTGGTTCAAATCAATCACTCTGGCTACATGAGACAAATTTTAAATCAATTTAAGATAAGTTAAGGGGAAAAATAAAATAAAAAAATCACCAACGTCCTGTGATGTACTTGCAACCTGTCCAGGGTGTCCCCCGCCTCTCGCACGGTGACGGCTAGACATGGGAACCAGTGACCCCCACGACTCGAAAAGGAAAAAGCGGGTAAAGATAATGGATGGATGGATGGAAAACACCAACGTTTCTTCAGTAATCAACTATATTAATTATAGTAACTATACTTCCTGTTTATAGTATTTCACATCACTTTATAATGTAGCTGTTTTTTTCTTTCATTTTTATATAATTTAGTCTATTTATTTTTTCATTTTATATGCTTTTTATGATCGTCTACTGTTGTCTTTACCTCATCTGTGTTCTTTGTTTAAAACAGGTCTGTCTTGAGTCCTGGAAGCTCAATGAAATTAAAATGTATACTGGTAAATAAAGGTTGAATGTATGAAAAATATGAACAGTATGTAGAAATCAGTAATTCTACTTGTTTTGCAATCTGGTCTGTAGTAACTAATTGTTTTTTTTAATGTTTACTCAAGCATTAAGGATTTCTGAGCATTTTAGTTTTTGCAGCAGTCAAATCAACATGAATATTACTGAATAAATCTTAGCCCTTTGGACCTAAAAAGAATGAAAACATGATACAAAAATGGACAAAACAATAATGTATATTAGTAAAGCATTATTTTAGTTTTCCGTTTCCTTTTCTTGCAATGGACGTGACTGAACGTGATCCATTAGCATCTTATGTCAGAGATAGGTTGCTGCTGGTTTATGTCCATCCACCAGGGGCTCCCCTTATGCTCCACACTCAACCCTGGATTGAACTCCTTGGCCTTGAACTCACTGATGTGTTTCCCTAAACATAAACTCATGGACATGATTATTCCAAATGGCTGATTGTTATCTTGGCCTTTGCACTCCTGTTTGTTATAGGGTCTATGTCTGACTCCGACAATGACAGCCAAATTGTACCACTGGATTGAACTCCTTGGCCTTGAACTCACTGATGTGTTTCCCTAAACATAAACTCATGGACATGATTATTCCAAATGGCTGATTGTTATCTTGGCCTTTGCACTCCTGTTTGTTATAGGGTCTATGTCTGACTCCGACAATGACAGCCAAATTGTACCACTGCATGACAGCTGGGTAAATTGTGGGTCTAACCTCAGACCCCTGGAAGAATATGAGCTGCGGCTCCATTTCCCGCAGCGTTATGCTTAGGCTGCAGGCAGTCAAATGATGCTCCTGAGTTGCACGTTAAGTGGATCCGAAAGACATTATAGGTTCTCTATTCTATCATACAATTCATCTGAGCCTCATGCTGATGACTGGGAACATAAAGCAAGGCAGACAAAAAATACTGTACATGTGTTGGGGTGAGAAATGGCGTTTCCATGGAAACTGACCATGGGGACACAGGAGATGCACGTTTGCTCCACTCAGCCCCTGTCAACGCTGACAGATCACAACATGAAGATGCGGCCAATTGCTCTCCCCACTTCGCTTTCAATTTCACTCTTCCTGTTTGCATATGTTCGGTCCCACTTCTCACCCTCTTCTTCTCCCCGTCTCACACTCTTCATCTCTCCATGTAACAAACTCTGAACCTGTCTCTTGAGCTCTTAATGTCTTTTACTCTGTTCACTCCTGCTTGTCAGTAATGGACGAAAATGGTGTCAAAGAATGTGTTTAAAATAAAAGAAAGGTAGAGCAATTTAATTGCATGTAATGCCAGAGTCCAGCTTACCAATAAAGCTTTTTCTCCTGATTATAGAACTCATTATTGTGACCATCTTGGTTATTTCCCCACACAGTCCATCGCCTGACCTCAACTCTTCACATGTTCATCATTCTTCTAAAACTAATTCTACCCCCTTGTCAAATTGCATCAATCAGGGCCTTTTGTGACCTTGGGTAACTTTTTTTGGGGCTTCACCGTCAAGTAATGGTTTAGCGGCTTGTCTTTGGGGAGCTCATTCAATCAACCTTACCTTTCAGAGCCGAATCTTTTCCACAGAGAGTGAGCATAGCTCCAGAAGAAAAAGCATTACTCCGAAGAAAAGCAAACTAAAGCCATCATCATATTTGTTCAAGTGTGAATGGACTCATGTCTGCTTTGTTTGCCAGCCTCGCCTAAAATAGCTTCAAACTGTTGCAGAGCTGGGGTTTAAGGCTGAATACAAGTGGGAACGAGGCAAACCAATTCCCTTCTCACTCACTCTCTGGAGCGCACGGTCCGAGACATGGCCGACAGGAGATTGACAGGAGGGTTTGGCTCACAGGAGAACAAAAGGCAGCTTAAGAAGTATGGGAGTGTGAAAACATGCTCACACGCACGAGCACATGCACACGAAACTTCCCCACAGACACACACTGAAACGTGCAGGGGTATCTGGGTTTGTTATCAGCGCTGCGGCTTGTAAAGTGCAGCAAATGGAATCTGTGCATCAGATTGAACTGTCAGTGAGATGGTGACTGATGGCCGAGAGGCCTGTCCCCCTCCTGCATGTAGATTCCTTTAGAAAAGGCTCTAAAGAAGCAAAGAGGGAAACAACGGAGAAGGGTTTCTGTGAAAGCGAGCTGATTTGTTTGGAACCAGATGAACATAAATGTCAAAAGGACATTTCCATGATTAAACTAAAAGCAAAGCCTATCGACAGGATAAGAAATTGCAATACAGGGCAGGACAGAGCTCAGCCCATTACAAAAAGAATGCCATGGGGACAACGATGGGATGTCTTACAGTTGCCTTTAAACTGCACAAAAAAAAAAATCCTAAAAATGGAGGTAATATAAAAAAAAAGAATGGTACATTTTTAAAGGCCAAAACAAAGATAAAGCAACATTTACTGCCAATGACTCGACAACCCCCATCCCCAGCTGCACACACTACTGTGCAATTTTCTCTAATTAAGTTGGCTAATTAATTCTCATTTGCTAATGATACTCCTATCAAAAAGGATGACTACTCTTGAGGGTTGACGTGTGTCATTGCCTGCTGCATTGTGAGGTGAAAATTAAGTTTTCTAGTTAGGAATGGATGTGTGGAATGATTAACAGGTCTGCTTTTCATTGGAACCCATAGCACATAAAAGTGTACAGAATAGTATGGCACCCCAGTAATTTGTAGTTTTAAGAAGGGAGTGTAAACTACTATTATGTTGATTATGATTATGCACACCAGGAGCTTAAATACTAATTTCTTAGATGGCTGTGAATAAAATGGTTTGAGAGTGCCGCTGCGGATGAATCTATAAAGTCAAATCTCTGAAGATTCCTCCATCTAGAAATATGCTATTTTCTTTTATAAAGGTTTCAAAATGAAACTCTAATTAGGTTTTCCAAGACAAAGGAATGAGCCTCCTAAGTGCCAGTTTTGTGAATCTGTTTAAAACTCAATCTGTATATCTTTCAATTACTTTTTTCAGACGTACAGTGAAAGAGACATGCCTTAAAGTGTGAATAATTAATTTGTACAAAAACAAAGGGAAGGGGTTTTTATATGCCCAGACAAATGTGCCCCATTTACATGTAGATGTGATATCTTCTCTTCCAATCTGCATTTCAGTTTTGACAATGAGCCTGATTTGACAAGGCCATCATACTGGATAGTGTTCTCCTCAAGAACAAGAACAAACCTATTGGGAAAGACATTTAGAAACACAGAGATCCTTTGATTTGAACTCTGTCTCAGCCAGACTGGCCCAGACAGGGTTCAAATCTAAGGTAAATAACTCTGTTTACTGGTTGGCAGATGTCCCGATGTGTAAGTGGGGGTCTGTAAACTCTCTGAGGTCAATATAGAGCAGTACAACTGTATTCACAAGAGTTACAAAGGGCATCGCACACCCCCCACTTACATGTGTCTGCCACATTGACCTTCGGCCTAAACAATGTAGAGTGGGGTCTTACTAGCTGAGACAGAAAGAGGATCACTTTACAGCTGGACGTCCATCTGAAACCCTGTCCTGTCACACAGGGAACCAGAACCTTTCCCATGGATTTATGGGCATAAATCAGCTCTTTGCCCTGTCCTCGCCTATAGCACACAGTGGTGTCCTCTTACATGGCCTCACTCTAAGCCTTCCCACTCGGTCTGGGAAAATCCCATTCCTGGTATTAGTTCTGCAACATGTCCCTTCTTTCCTCTGGATAATTAAAGCAGTCAGAGTGTGACTGTGTGCAAGGATTCAAAAATGTTCAGGTGGATTTCTTGTCTATTAGGATGTGTCCATTATGATGATAAATATGGCAAGGAGTCAAAAACTAAAATTGTGCCAAATGAGTTTGACTTTTTTCCTTCACATTAGCCCGTGTAGAGAACAGCAGGTCAGAGGGACATCTGGGATGGTTATGAGTATGTTGACAAGAGGAAATGGGGGGTCACAACAAAAGGCAATTATGCATGCAGAAGGTAGTTCAGCACAATTAAAACTAATGAGGCTTCAGTCTTAAAACCTGCGCAGGAGTTAGTGATTTTCTGCCACATGTAATCCAGACGGAAAAGTGCAATCATTACACTGCTAATACCTTAAGTTGTGTTATTCAGTGCATTTGAGATGAGAGCTCTTCCAGTAAGTCACCACTAAGTGGAAAATTCAAGATAAACTCAGGCAAATTAATGTCCTGTTTTTATTTAAGTTCACATGCTTGACTAGATGTTTAATCGCACAAAGTACTTAAGAGCAAAACGTTAAAATACAGTATACATATATTTTTACACAACTTTTATTTAGTTACTTAGCTTTTGAATTACCGTAAGTCATAAAAATACTGCAGAATCAAAGTATTTCTGAATGAAGATGTAAAAACAAACAAGGTACCGGTACTAATTAATTCCTATGGATTACCTGAACTGCTCAAACAAATGGATGGGTGGGTTGGGAGATGTACAAATGGGTGAAATGAAAATGGGGGGGTGGGTATTATGGAAAAGACGCTGGACACCAACACCCACCATGGTGGTGCTGGTCACAGCTCGTCTGTCCTGGCGACGGCTGAGGTGTCTGTGAAGGAGACTCTAGCTCCTCCGCCGGGGGAGGGCCGGTGTTGAGTTGGCCGACAGGAGGGGGCCACGGTAGGTCCTTGATCACTTTAATCTCTACTGCAAGTGTCACCAAAGAAGAGATGGAAGAAAAGAGAGGAAAACAACAGGCAACAGCAAAGTGGGTGAAGAGAGATAAGCAATGACAGAAAAAGAAAAAAAACAGGAAAAAGAGAAAAGGTACAAGGGGTAAGCAAGATATCCTGTAGATATTAGCAAAACATGCCAGTTCTGTGGTAGAAAGGAGGGTTAGACTGTGACCAAAGAATCAGCAGCACCTAAAGACTAGGAAAGGGAGGAATAGAAGAGTGAGGTTAGAAATAAAAGTGAAGTTAGAGTTAATGGTTCCACTTTGGATCAAGTTTCAAGTGTATTATATTGACAATTTTACAAAAATGATGTGAAGATTTTCTTATTAAGCTATTGAATCAAAGGAATAATTGAGATAATTTAGGGGAGGGTTCTGTGGAAAGGGAATAGACAAGAATATTTTACTTGTAGGTTGCTTTTTGAATGATCAGTTTGTAGAAAGTGAGTTATGGACAGACAAGTTAATGGATAGTCCAAATGGGGCCAAAACTAAAATCAACTACTGTCATCTTAAAACAATTCTGACATCCAAACTCAACCGAGGTTCATGCAATTGCTATGCCATAAACCTTTACAGTACTTCACTAGCAATATTTTGAATAATACTAATGTTTTAGATATTAATGGTTCATGACCTTTGCACAGAAACTCAGTTCACAAAACCTGAAATCACACTTTATTGTGGAACCTGAGCTTCCACTAAAAGGCTGGGCATTTTACAAGTTCCCTTTTCGATGCTGCTTCTCCACTAGCCTTATTTTAATCTGCGCCCCAGTCTGAATGACCTTTAGTGTATCCGGAGATAAAACAAGACATAGAAAACAATCTCATACTTGTTATGGTCCAACTCATTATGAGGTGTAATGCACACCTCAATAATTCAGAGAGCCAATAGAATAATGAGATCTAAAAGTGCAAGCTACAGACAATATGTGGTGGAGTGCAGAAGTGTGCACTGCTGTTATTCTGACCTTAGGCTTCTATATTAAGATAAAGAGCAGCATAGATAATATCCATCACGGAGATGTACACTACAGTAATCCATTCAGGCCATGAACACTACACGGGCTTTACCCCTGAGATAATGTATGCCTCGTGTCCAGACAAAACATTAGTAAGATAAATCAAGCACTCCCGCAGTAGCACATCTGTTTCTAACATAGGGTCACTTGTTAAATACCTGAGAATATGTATTCAGGGTCCCAGTTACACACAAAAATAGCAAAAATATAAAGTATAAAAAGAAAGGATATACAGTATAAGGATCTAAGATATACACTAAGCCCTAATAAAGTAAAATAATATGGTATATTAAACAGCAGCCCGAGCACGAGTCTGACGTAAGTAGATGGGCAGCATGAGATTATCAGCAGCATGAGATCAGCAGCATGGATATTCAGCAGCACAGATAAGTTATATCACCAGTGAAAGTGGCATTACAGTAATTTTTTGTATATTTAGTTGTAATTAAGTGAGGAGGTTCACATTTTTACTCAACCAAACTTTCTCTTCAAGCAATAGTTCTAAGCTTTTAAAGGAAGTTTCTGTGGAAAAATTATGTACAGATACTATCTCAACTTTTGCTCTTTGCACTATCAGTTTTGGAGAAGTTATTAATTAGCATTCATTTGGAGTTTCACTCTGGGCTATCTAATGATTGGAACAACTCCAGTTAAAAAATAAAAAAAGAAGTTTATGCATATGCTAATTCATAAACTTTAATGCCAACATTAATTTTACATACTAGGTTATTACAGCAGAAGATTGCTACAGCTAGCTGCTGCTGCTATTTACGCTTGCATAAAAAAAACTATAGGATTATATGCAAATAACAAACATTCTAGAAAGCAAAAAAAAAAACATATTTAGCTTATTGACAGGTGTTTCCTATGGATAAATGGTTAAAAAGCATATTAAACATAAGTGCACATGAAAATAATTCAGTTTATGGATGTATGAACAGGATGGAGGTAAGAAAATTCGAGGAAATATGGTAGTGAGGTTTATAACTTGATTATTCAATTAAATGTTTGAAGTGAGAAAATGTCTGATTAATGGAAATGTGTGCTGGTGCCAATTTTTAAGAACAAGGGTGATGTACAGAGTTGTGACAACTGCAGGGTAATTAAGTTGATGAGCCACGATGAAAATTTGGTAAAAAATTGTGGAAGTTAGACTCAGACGAGAGGTGACTATCTGTGAGCAGCAGTGGTTTCATGCTGAGAAAGAGCACCACAGATGCCATCTTTGCTTTGAGGATGTTGATGGAGAAGTACAGAGAGGGTCGGAAAGAACTCCATTGTGTGTTTGTGGATTTAGAAAAACCATCTGACAGGGTGCCGAGGGAGGAGGTGTGGTATTGCATGAGAAAACCTGAAGTTGCAGAGAAGTATGTTAGACTGGTACATGACATGTATGAGGACAGCAGGACAGTGATGAGACATGCTGTAGGAGTGACAGATAGCTTCTATCACCATTTTTACTGCTTAGGCATACTGTAGGTTAGATAGAAATTTTGACAGAAAAACACAAATTTCTTATATGGAATCACCCAGGAAATGATTGCAACTACAAGTAATTTGATTTAATCAACATTTATCTTACCTTTTACCAAATCATAACATTAAATCAATATTATGACCATTTAGTATCTTAAGGGTTCACTGAAAGCCTCTCCACCTGGTTTTATGAGGGATATCTTTATCACCTTGTGCTACTGCAGCAAAGAAGCTGCAGTCCTATTCAGACACCTTTTCTTCAAGTCCCAGGGGTGGTCCTAGCTTGCTGTTTGGTGCCCTGCGATCAGCCCCTCTGGTGCCCACCAGATTTCACCAGATTCTTGAATTATTTTCATACAGTTTTGAACAGTAGATAATAAGACATTCAAAGTATCAAAGTTCATGCTCAATAATCCAGCTAAAAAAGTTCAACAAAGTTAAATCAGGTCCTCTGGGCGGTTTCTTTTTTTGTTGAAATGTTTCATCCTTCATCCAAAGGACTTCATTAGTCCAAGGAGCCACAACAAACTCAGTCCCACAAGCAGCACACTCACATAATGGGTCAGTCAGTTTGATGGTATTAAGATGGTTTCTGGAGTCTGTCCTCTCCCCCGTCGACTCGTCTGAGGCAGCCATTGCCAAAGTGGTTCAAAACATCAAAGTTCATGCTCAATAATCCAGGTAGAAAATCCAACCCAAAAAAAAGGAAGAAGAATCCATCCAAATGACATGGTTTAACTTTGTTAGATTGTTTTACCTTTACCTATATATGTATGCATGCTGCAGAAAGACATACTTTTCACACATAAATCATTATTATTTGCTGAACATGAAAATTGATGTTTACTGAGTGTCTCAGTGCTTTAGGGCAGAAACTGAACGATTTGTGTGTTCTTTGTCCAGCTTCTACAAGCGCTGTCTCATGTGCGTATTATTTAGGCTTCTTCTCATTTTGGTGCATTGATCATGTAGCCTGCAGCACAGTATGAAACCATGACCTGGATAGTAAAAAATTTCCTAAAGATGTTAAATGGTATAAGAAAACGAAATCAAGTAAAACAACAGCGCAACCTGTTGCAACACAGAAAATTTGCTTGTGATACATTGCAAATAGATACTTGGTTTTTGTGTCTGAGAAGTTGCTATTTGGTTTCGGAGCCCTCCCCACCCCTCCTTCCCCGTCTGTGTGAAAATTTATACTGTATTTACTTACAAGAAAAGTACTGTGCTAACAGAGAGGCAGTACTGATGAAACATACATAAATAAAATAAAAATAAACATAAATATGGCACGAGAACTAAAGTTGATGTTGAGAAGTAGATTTTTATTTAAATAATTTTACAAACCAAGAAATTTGATTGACTTGCTTGAAGAATTCTCGGTGGATCTGAGAACACAAATACAAATTATTACTTTCTTATTCAGCATTCCATTTAAAACGTGACTGAGAGAGGATTGATTGCAAACATTTCCCATTGTATTTTTCCTGATATTAAGAAAAATTATAAAAGGTTACATAATCATCTCTGATATACAGGACCTAAAAACTTATGGTTAAATATAAAATAAATATTTAAATACTTTTTTTAAATCATGAATGTAGCCGAATGCTACATAAAGACTTTAGTATTTGATCAATCTTGTTTATAAAATTCTGATCCAAATATTTTAGGTTTTAAAGGCTTAACAACGTTAAAATCGGACGTTTTAACAGTAGGCCTGGCGCTTACACGAGCGGTCCGATTTAATAAAATTTTAGCGAGAAAGACTCCAAATTGTTTCGCTGAACCAAGCGGACAGATCCGTTTTTATCATGAAAATCTAACGGCGAAAGATCCGATTTTACATAATCCAAAAATTACGTTTTTTATCGGAAATGAAAAGCTAAGCTAATGCTAACAGTAAGACAGCCGAAGCTCCGCTCGTCCGTCTGAATCCGTAAATAGATAGTTATACTGTGAAACCAAACGTTTCTAAATTGTGCTTTCTCTGCAAAAAGAAACTGAGAATTCGCTTACCAATTTTTATCGAAATAGTTCTGTTGAAAAAGCTGAATGATGACGAAGCAAGAATTCAGGAGGCCTTGTTGTCATTGAAAACTTTGATACAGTGTTGCCAGATCTCGCGACAGAAGCAAGCGACCAGCCCAAAACAAGCCCAAAACGAGCCCAACTGGCAACCCACCCCATTGTGTAAAACTAAGACCGTTTTTAACCAGTATAAACATACATTTGTTATGGCGTTGCATACAAACGGCAAAAATTATGCTAAACACTTTGAAAAACATATCCACTCTAAGAAATAAAGATACATTTTGCATATTAATACTGATTAATCCCATTAAACCTCTGGGACTCATTTGAGATCTGAATTTTAAACGAAGAGTGATGACAACAATTGACAATAACAACAATAGACATTCATGAAAGCTGCGTACAACTTAGTAAAAATAAACTAAAAAATTAAACAGCTAACCATGCTAAGTGTGCACCCTTTTTCTCCCATTTTTTAATTATATTATTTCCCCATATTTCCCCACTTATTGGAGCTAATTTTAGCGTGGTCTTGTCACTAGACGAAGAATAAAGTGAAATGAATAACAAGCCCAAATAAGCGACTTTACGTTCAAAGTAAGCCCAAGTAACCACAATAAGCGACTACAGAAAATAAAAAGCCCAGAGTAGCTTATGATGAGCGGACTTGGCAACTATGCTCACAGTCACCTGTGATTATCTGAGGGGAACAGAAAAGTAACATTCATGAAACAAAAACAGTTTTATCTTGGTCATCCAGAGAGGTTCAGTTCATGTTGATTCTGAGTAGAGTCTGTTACTGCGAGGTGAAGTTGAGAGGAACTGGATGTTTTTATAGCAGTCGCATAGGATGTTGATAAAACACGGAATATATTTGGATTTAATGCAAAATAAATGGGAAGTAGAGAAAGTATTACCGGTATACTGCATTGAATTACAATTATTGACTATTTAAACTTTTATAATAAGCTTGTTAATTTAAATTAACAACCATAATCAGATCAAAATTAAGTTTAGGCATTTTAGGATAACAAGTCTTAGACAAATTTAGCAGAAATCTATTTTTAGACTTACCAGTAAATTCTGTCTTTTAAAAGTTTAACTAAATTGATAAAACTTTGACACTTATAAAGAATAAATAAGTATTCTTGTCAAATAAAATTTTGACTAGATTGTAAGTTGAAACGCTCAGGTTGAATTCATCATCTTAAAACGATTTTTGCATACATTAAAAATGTTTTATCGATTTTAAAAAAGCTATTTCACAGTTAAGTAGATTATAAGAGCTGTTTCCTTTTAAGAGTTATATAATGTAGATAACCGTTGACATTAAATAAAATGTTATTAATATCTTTGATTTAAATAGGTTAAAGAACACACTCTTCCCAATAATAAAAATGCTTTATTAGAAGTAACTTTTCAGCAAGTAGGTTAAATATGCACAAGAATCCAGCCAACTCTCCGGGAGTAAAAGACACATTTCACTGTTAAAACCTAATTTTGATATTGATTTGCATAAATTATGACCATTAATGGCTAAAAGAGGTCTGGTAAATTTGAAAGGGAATTAGAATAACATATCGTTTGACCATACAATGCATAATCTTTGACAGCAGTAAGGGTTGTTTTTATTCAAACAGATTGGGGCTGTGTATACAGTAAAAATAATATGGAATATTAAAACGGGAAGTACCACTCACAGACACGCCTTGACTGAATACACATTTTTTATTTTAATCAATACTTTTCTATTTAGGACATAATTTGGATCTCAGTTTATAATAAGTGAGAATTGGACTTGTAAACATTGAAACTTGGAACCACAGGGCAAAATCATCCAGCCCATGCTTTAACTTTTGATAAGTAAACCACTGAAAAGTGGTAAAATTTCTAGTTTCAGGTTAAATTGACAATTTTACTCATACGTAAATTAATGATTTTAGATCTGTTATGCAGATCAGATTAAAAGGATGCCTCTGTTGAAAATTCACTTTTATGTTGATGAACATTTTAAAATTCCATTGTGCAAACCAGAATTACAGAGGTGGCTCTATTCAAGGTAAATGCTTATAGAAATAACATGATTACTTTGAACCTGGTTTGTTAAGGATTTTTACATTTTTCTATTTTCTCATTTTTTATTTATTTTAGAAGCAGCCTCACGGTGTTTGTGGAGCGGGGAAACGTAAGTCTGATGAATCTCACAACACTTTGCAGAACACATAGTTAGTAGTTCATGCATTTAGGCATTTAGGACCATGTCAAAAACACATGCAGCGTCTGATTTTTTGAGTTACTGCTACTGTGGTTATTGATTGGATCAGATCAGATTTCATATTAAGGGCGTGTCCAGAAGCTGGCTCACTGTGACTTCCGAGAACACCAAGGCTGGACTCCCAGGCTGCCCTGCTCAAAATAAACATTCGAGGGGCTTAAAAAACAATGGCACTGAACGAGGGCACTGGACTTTTATCCAAGCAAAAGACTGTCCACAAAGACTGTCCACAAAGACTGTCCACAAAGATAAGATAAGAGACTGTCAGCAAAGCAAAGGCAAAGATTTTGTCAAAAACCTGTCAGAACAAGGTCATCAAACACACATGACCAGAATATGCGGTCACTGGATGCTCTGACAAGAGTGGTCTGAGCACATTCTCCAACAAGAAAATGAGAACAGGTCCTGAAGTCACCCACGCCAACTGTCCAGCTGAAGGTCATGCCCCCCGTATGGATCTGTGAAGATCTGTCAATGCCCTGGTATAGTATTTCAAATCTGCAGTCTGCTATGATTAATTTTTTTTAATAAAACACATATGCTCATGAGATGGCCTGCTAGGGCAAGGCCACAAAATTTGTAGTTTATATTGTACTTATGTGGGTCTGACGACTTATTTTTCCGCTTCCAGTAACTTCGTGATGGTACAGAGATAATGATCCCAGCTCATAACCCTGAAACAAGTTAATGTTTATATTTTCTTTTGCAGATTAAATTTGTGTCTCCACAAACATTCATGCAAAAGTTTTGTGGAGCTGAAGGAAGGATAGCAATTGTCCTTGAACTGAGTGCATTTTGGTGGGTCTGGTTTTCCACAAGGAATTGATTAAGACAGGAAAACAAAAAATGACTAAAGAAATAAGGGAATATTAGAAAGTGTTCCTAGAAATAACTAATAATAATAAAGAATATATCACTAATAACATTGAAGATGGCTCATAAAAGGAAACAGCTCATTCATTCATTGATCATCAGTTGTACAAAAATAACTTTTTAGATTTTTATATTCAAAAACATAGCCATTTAAAGGATCATTTAAGAAGCACGTTGTACTGTAGGATAAATCAGATAAACCTACAAACCACATTGCTTTTATATATGTTGTTTAATAAACAGGTACTGTATATGTCGTTTAATAAACAGGTATTTATTTTTAACAGATCCAAAGAGAAAAAAGATGGGGGACGCCCTGGAGATTGGATCTATTCAAAAGGTTGATTTGAAAGGTTGATTTTGAAATGTGGTGGTTCTATATTTTTAAAACACGACTGACTCTGACTATAGACTGGACTTATTTTGAGCACATGAACCACATGTTTGTATTGTAAATTCTTTATTACTACAGCGCTGTATGTCTATATGTATGTCTGTCTGTATGTCTATATGTATGTCTGTCTATATGTATATATGTATGTATGTCTATATGTATGTATGTCTGTCTGTACGTATATGTCTGTCTATGTCTGTATGTATGTTTAGACTTTTTCTACAGACTATGAAAAAGGTAAAGTATTTTAAGTGAGTATAAATCGTCTCCTGTCTCCTGCTACAATGATCATGCTAATTAAGAATAACTTACTAATTAAAAACTAACCTCAAATCAAAGTGAGTGATTGCTCATTTTCACTGAAGAATGAAATCATTTGTTGTTGTGTTGTTTTTTGCCATTAAATACAAATGTTTTAGATAGTAAGAATGGAATTTTATTTTAAGTTTAAAGAAACAATTATTATTATAGCCAATTACAGAATTTAGTTTAAGTTAACAGATTTGACTCACTAAGGAGTTACCCACAGCTTGACCTTGCCCAGACCACAAATGGCTCATGGGATCCAAAGGCCTTAGTTTTATTTGACAATTTGCAAGTTTTGGGTGTCCAGTTCTTCTCTCAAGGGACTCCGGATTTCCAGAGCTCCTTTGGGAGTTGCCAGTGATGCCAGTGAATCCCGCCTTGAAACGAGGTCCTGCTAGGGACGGCTGAAAACGAGGGTGAACGGGACCCCAACAGGTGGTGGAAAGGACGCGTCATCTTCTCGAGAGAAAGAGCAGCAGCTGTTACATCTGAGTGACCGGTGCTCCCCTGAAAAAGAAGTTTGGAGCAATCACTGAGCTAGATTTTGAGATGGATCTGGTCAGAGCAAAGCTCTCCACTTTGTCAGGACACGTGGCTTGACTATACCCTATGACACACACAATTCAGGTTTGCGACCTGCTACTGTGCCCGCAATTCATGCCTGAATGGACTAAACACCCAGGAACAGGCAGCTGGACAAGACTACATGACACCACATTGTCTGAAGAAGTGAATGATGCCCTCCGCCCACAGGGCGCACAAAAAGCTCTCCCCAAGAAGAAAAAGACCCGCACAGAAAATCCCCAAGAAGAAAAAGACCCGCACAAAAAGCTCTCCCCAAGAAGAAAAAGACCCGCACAGAAACTCACAGAAGAAAAAGACTTGAACAAAAGCTCCCCCCAGAAGAAAAAAAAGACTCTTCTCCCCCCCAGAATGAAATGAACTTATTCCACAGACATAAGCTTTCCCCCAAGCAGAACTGGACTGATCTCGTAAGCAAAAGCTTTCCCGCAGAAAAACTGGACTTATTCCACACACAAAAACTCTTCTCCCCCCCAGATGAAATGGACTTGTGCCCAACAATTTCTGCCACAAACAAATCCCCAAGGAACAGAAAGAACGTGTTCTGAAAACGGGACACTCCCTCCCCAGGAAAGACACTGAACTTACCCTCCCACACCAGAAAAAGATGGATGCTGTGAAGAAGAATGTTTGATCTATTTCATTTTTTAAGTTCAAACCGGTTGTTTTTACTTTCCTGGGCAATAGTTGATATCAAAGAAGTTTCAAACTTATTTTATTTTTGTGCCCATAAAGGGCTATTTTGTTGTGTGTTTGAGAATTATTTCCCACATCTTTGAAAGTGTATAAGCTCTATTTAATTGTTTAACACAACAAATTAGATTGGTTCTTTATTTGGTTAAAAGAAATTAGATTGGTTCTTTTTTTGGTTAAAAACAAATTAGATTGGTTCTTTTTAAAACAAATTAAAATAGATTATTTCTTTTATTTGTTTAACACAAATAGATTAGTTATTTATATATATATGTTTATTTTCAAAAGTTCTATTTCTTTGGAAAAAACTTGGTTTTTGTGGGTAAATAGACTAATCCATGCTAAATATATTATTCCTTTTAAAACTTTTGACATAAGCCATGAAATAAGACCATACTCATTGCAAAATTCTCCTCAAATCTTTATTTCTCTCAAACATTGAAATAAGTCATGAAATATGACAATCAACAGAGTTCTCCAAAACTTTATAATCTCTCAAACCATCCTAAAAAGGTGATCCTGAGTTTTTTCAGGGCGTTACTGTGGAGGCACGGGACGGTGGTGTGAGTTTTTTGCCTCTAATTAGAAATTCGGCCTCAGGGGTTGTTTTCCGCACCGCTCACATAATTGATAATGATCAGTTTATATATGATAAAGAGGATGAAATGATGGAGATGTTCAATATTTATCATCTAAAACTAATTACTCTGACACCCAGCTCACTTATATCAAATATTCTCTGTTCCCTTTAAACACTTATATTTGATAGTACAAACATGTTGTTTGCTTTTCTCCTTGATACAGAAAAGACAAAGTCTTCTAGCCTTGACAATATTTGGATTAGATGTTCTTGTTTGATCAGAACCATGACTTGTTTGTTTTATCTGTAAGACGTCAGAGCTTGTCAAAACTCCACCTGCTTCTTGTTTAAATAGCTTGTCATGTCCAGTACAATTCGGAATTGTGCTGAACAATGTATTTGAGACCAAACTAAGTTTCAAAAGACATTAAAAAGCCTTCCCCTTTGCAAAGTTGTTTGTCTGATTTAACACTGTTCTCTTGTTTATCTTGTGTGGTTTTTATTAAGGTAACAGGGGTTTAAAATCCCCATCACTATAAAATAAACTAAAGGTTCTAGCATTGACATTTGCAAAGTGGCAAAGTAGCATATGAGTTAATGTACACAGTATATGTATGAGGTAGTAGTTGATTGTTATAGAGGCAAAAGTGGCATATGCAGTAAGGCACATTGGGCATCCTTAAATAAGGCTGGTCAGAGAATACTGTATATGTATCAGCAGTGGTGTAGATATAAAAGTAGTGGAAATGTAAACAGTAGTAATAAATGTAAGCAGTAGTAATAAATGTAAACAGTATTAATAAATGTAAACATTGAATGTAACCAGTAGTATGTAAACAGAGAATGTAAACAGTAGTATGACTATAGGCAGTGATGTAATACAAACATTAGTGCAAATATGAGAAGTAGTGCAAACTGAATGAGCACATGACCGAGAGTTTAGTGAATAACCCGTTTGATGACACAGAGTCCAGTGTTAAAATCTTTGTGTTGTGTGGTAATGTGTGAGAAAGTTTTTTGTGTTAAGGCAGTTCAAATGGGAGGGGGGGCAGAGCAGGCAGAGTGTTTAGCATCCTGACTGCCTGATGAACAGAGCTGTCACTCAGTCTGCTGGTTCGAGCCTGGAGACTCCTCAGTCTCCTCCCTGATGGCAACAGTCTGAAGCAGCTGTGTAGTGGGTGTGTGGGATCACCTGCCATGCAGTGGGCTTTCCGAGTGAGGCGGTTGCTGTGTAAGTCCTGCAGTGAGGGGAAGGAGGTGCCGACGATCTTCTCAGCTGCTCTCACGATGCGCTGGAGGCTCTTGCGGCATGATGCAGTACATGCACCAAACCACACCGTGATGCAGCTGGTCAGGACACTTTCTATGGCACCTCTGTAGAAGGTGCACATGATGGGGGTTGAAGCTCCAGCCCTTTTCAGCTTGCGGAGAAAGTAGAGACGCTGGTGAGCCTTCTTGGCCAGTGATGCAGTGTTCCTGCTCCAGGACAGGTCCTCTGAGACATGCACTCCGAGGAACTTGGTGCTGTCTACTCTCTCCACTGCGGTGCTGTTGATGGTCAGAGGGGCATGTTGGGCATCCCTCTTCCTGAAGTCCACAACAATCTCCTTTGTCTTCTCCACGTTGAGAGTGAGATTGTTGTGTCCGCACCACAAGGCCAGGCGGCTCACCTCGTTCCTGTAGTCCGTCTCATCGTTGTTGCTGATGAGACCTACCACTGTTGTGTCGTCCGCAAACTTGATGAAGTGGTTGGAGCTGTATGATGGTGTGCAGTCGTGTGTTAGCAGGGTGAATAGAAGGGGGCTCAGCACACATCCTTGTGGGGCCCCTGTGTTCAATGTGACAGAAGGTTTATTTTACCCACATGTAAAGTAAAAGACCACGAGCCCTGGGCCATTGTCACCTTACCATGCGGTCACACATATAATGGCACTGAGTGTAGCACTTTGAGATTTTTGTTAATGAAAAGTGCGTTACAAATTAAATTCATTATTATTATTATTATTATTGAGTGTAACAGAAAACCAATCTTCAGAGCTCGGCTGCACCTCTAGGAGTCATCACCATCAACAAATGGGAAGCCCTACGCTATCATGTGACCCAGCTCTCAGCCAATAATATCTCGCTATCTTGTGTTCTATAATGGATGGTGGGTGAATGTTGGAAGTTGTAGGCATGTAACTAAAACTACATTTTCTACCGGAAATAGAATCAGATCGTGTTTAAACAAAACAGGAACGAAACATAAGCATATTATGCTTATGTTTATTAAGCATAATATATTAATGAAGTTAATATATTATCTGATAAAATTATATTTCAAGCTGAAGTCAAATTTGTTAAATATCAGACATATAAACTCTTTATATTCAACAGATGTCTGCTATATGGTTTTATGAACCTCACTGTTTGTAGCAGCTTAAGAGACGTTTTCTTCCACTGTACAGGACTCGACAGGAGGAGATGACGACGAGGGAACCGGTCAGGTTTGGATGTTTGTGAGAATTGGACACCATTGCTACAGCCCAAACACGAGGGAAGGAATGAGGAGACTAGAGCCAAAATCATTCATTCAACCTTTATTTAGGCAGGTTAATCCCATTGAGCCTCGAGGACTCATTTACAAGAGAGACCTGTCTACAAACAAAGAATGATGACAACAGTAACAGCAGATTTTCCTTGGACAATCAACAATAGACAATCATAAGAGAGAAATCTGGAGGTTATGAATACGATATAACCAATGTTCCCTGAGGGAGGGAAACGAGGTACAACACAGTAGTATGGGGATTGCGCCCTCGCGAGACCAACCTGAAGAAGTTTCTTTCAACACACCTGTCAAGGCAAATGAGACTGCTGCATACTCAGGAGGCCCCGCCCTCCTGGCCTATAAATATGCAGCGTGGTCAATGAACATAAAAAAACAATAGACAATCCTAAGAGAGAAATACAGTTTTTTTAACAAGTTAAAACAACAATGTCAAAGTAGAGAAACAGACAGATTATTAGGCAGATGCAGAAAATCAAAAACAGGAACATGTCTGCATTGGTTTTTGCCAGGAGTCCAACAGATTCTTAAAACCATTTAGAGAGGTCAAGGTCGAGAGCTTCATATCTTTTTGTAAGATATTCCATAGCCTGGTTAAAACCAGACCCTTGTCCTTCACTTCGCTTTGCACTAGGGTCTGGGACTTGTCCCATAGACAACGATTTCTCCGGTCGATTTTTGACCGGACCAATCAGAGAACAGAAGGCGGAGTTTTGAACGACGTCGACTGACGTCGTCAGTTAAAATGGCTGCCGCCACGAAGGAATTTTCATGAAAACAAGGTAAAAAACTATTATTTCTTTGCTGAGAAAAATATATTTCTTAGCTGACGTTATATCAGAAGTGTTCCTGAGCAATCAGAGAACAGAAGGCGGAGTTTTGAACGACGTCGACTGACGTCGTCAGTTAAAATGGCTGCCGCCACGAAGGAATTTTCATGAAAACAAGGTAAAAAACTATTATTTCTTTGCTGAGAAAAAATATATTTCTTAGCTGACGTTATATCAGAAGTGTTCCTGAGCTTAACAGTTCCTAAATCAATTCACGAAATGGTCAAATCTGCTGGATTTAAATTGTTTCGGTTTGACATTTTCCAAACAGCCTCGGGTGCGCTACGAAAATAAATTATAAAAAATCGAATTTTATCTCAAATGTTTCATCTAGGCCAACAGTCAGTAAATTAGAGCCATATAATTACACACTGGTAGCAGAAAAAATATCCACCGAGTGGTTTCTGAGCTATTTATCTGAATAGCCTGGACCTCGCCAGGCTAAACTAACAAAACTCCGCCTTCTGTTCTCTGATTGGTCCGGTCAAAAATCTACCGGAGAAATCGTTTCTATGGGAGAAGTCCCAGACCCTAGTACAAAGCGAAGTGAAGGACAAGGGTCTGGTTTTAACCAGGTTAGATATTCCAGGAAGCAGGAGCAGAATAGGAGAAGGCCCTTTTTCCAAGTTCAGTCCTCACTGACGGAACACTGCAGGTAGTCATGTCCTGAGAGCGCACGCTGTAGCTGCACTCACGCAAAGACATGTAGGAGGAGATGTATGAAGGCAGCAGAACAATAAGTGATTTTAAGATGAAAATGTACCAGTGGGAGAGTCTGCGTGAAGTTAATGATGTCCAGTTAACCAGTGAATACATAGTTCCCACGTGATGTCACATCTGTGTAACTTCCGGGTGGACTCTCATTCCGAGAGGCAGCACAGCTGACAGCGCGGTCTAATGGATGTTCATTTTTCACGTTTTTTTTGTTGTTGTTAATTTCTAATTAATTGCAATGGTTACTTCGTGTTGGGTCAGTGGGTGTTCCAGTCGGGTAGACTTTTGGGCAACGCGCAGGTTTCACTTAATCAAAAAAAAAAGTAAACGTGAAGGATTTATCTCATCGGAGAAGCTCACATCAGCTCCATCGCTCTCTCGGATCTGCTCAGAAGACGTCGTGCTTTTGGCCGGTAAACAAAATATTCTACATAAATCATTTTGTGAAACAATGTTAGAGTACAACTGTCTGTGTGTTAGAGCTGTTTTTTTTTTTCATTATTTAGCAACACCGTCTTGCATGCTGTGGTTAGCTTAGCATCTCGCTAACGCGACAACGGCCTCCTCACGGTCTCGCCGGGAGCCGTCCCAGTGGGAGAAGGAGGACGGGAGCCA
>JBBPBX010064102.1:0-20348 GCA_038048925.1 Garcialebias charrua | reverse complement strand
AACGCCCACACCTGCCTCCACCCTCATTCGCCCCACTCTGGACCCATGAATAAGGCACTTAACCCCCACCATCTGCTCCCTAAAAAACAGGTCTCTCTTGAAAATGATTTCTTGTGGCTCAGTGAGACTACCTGGATAAATAAAGGGTAAATGAAAAAAACAAAATAATTCTATGGTGCGTAGGCCACATGTGGCCCTTCATTCTATGGTCCGTGGGCCACAAGAGGCCCTTCATTCTATGGTCCGTGGGCCACAAGAGGCACTTGATTCTATGGTCCGTGGGCCACATGTGGCCCTTCATTCTATGGTGCGTAGGCCACATGCAGACATTCATTCTATGGTCCATGGGCCACATGTGGCCTTTCATTCTATGGTGCATAGGTCACATGCTGCTCTTCATTCTATGGTCCATGGGCCACATGTGGCCCTTCATTCTATGGTGCATGGGCCACATGCGGCCCTTCATTCTATGGTGCATAGGCCACATGCTGCTCTTCATTCTATGGTCCATGGGCCACATGTGGCCCTTCATTCTATGGTGCATGGGCCACATGCGGCCCTTCATTCTATGGTGCATAGGCCACATGCTGCTCTTCATTCTATGGTCCATGGGCCACATGTGGCCCTTCATTCTATGGTGCATGGGCCACATGCGGCCCTTCATTTTATGGTGCATAGGCCACATGCGGCCCTTCATTCAATGGTGCATAGGCCACATGCAGACATTCATTCTATGGTGCATAGGCCGCATGCTGCCCTTCATTCTATGGTGCATAGGCCACATGCTGCCCTTCATTCTATGGTGCATAGGCCACATGCGGCCCTTCATTCTATGGTGCATAGGCCACATGCAGACATTCATTCTATGGTGCATAGGCCGCATGCTGCCCTTCATTCTATGGTGCATAGGCCACATGCGGCCCTTCATTCTATGGTGCATAGGCCACATGCTGCCCTTCATTCTATGGTCCATGGGCCACATGCGGCCCTTCATTCTATGGTCCATGGGCCACATGCGACACTTCATTCTATGGTGCGTAGGCCACATGCTGCCCTTCATTCTATGGTCCATGGGCCACATGCGACACTTCATTCTATGGTGCGTAGGCCACATGCTGCCCTTCATTCTATGGTCCATGGGCCACATGCGACACTTCATTCTATGGTGCATAGGCCACATGCTGCTCTTCATTCTATGGTCCATGGGCCACATGTGGCCCTTCATTCTATGGTGCATAGGCCACATGCAGACATTCATTCTATGGTGCATAGGCCGCATGCTGCCCTTCATTCTATGGTGCATAGGCCACATGCGGCCCTTCATTCTATGGTGCATAGGCCACATGCAGACATTCATTCTATGGTGCATAGGCCGCATGCTGCCCTTCATTCTATGGTGCGTAGGCCACATGCTGCCCTTCATTCTATGGTCCATGGGCCACATGCGGCCCTTCATTCTATGGTCCATGGGCCACATGCGACACTTCATTCTATGGTGCGTAGGCCACATGCTGACATTCATTCTATGGTCCATGGGCCACATGCGACACTTCATTCTATGGTGCATAGGCCACATGCTGCTCTTCATTCTATGGTCCATGGGCCACATGCGACACTTCATTCTATGGTGCATAGGCCACATGCTGCTCTTCATTCTATGGTCCATGGGCCACATGTGGCCCTTCATTCTATGGTGCATAGGCCACATGCAGACATTCATTCTATGGTGCATAGGCCGCATGCTGCCCTTCATTCTATGGTGCGTAGGCCACATGCTGCCCTTCATTCTATGGTCCATGGGCCACATGCGGCCCTTCATTCTATGGTCCATGGGCCACATGCGACACTTCATTCTATGGTCCATGGGCCACATGCGACACTTCATTCTATGGTGCATAGGCCACATGCTGCTCTTCATTCTATGGTCCATGGGCCACATGTGGCCCTTCATTCTATGGTGCATGGGCCACATGCGGCCCTTCATTCTATGGTGCATAGGCCACATGCTGCTCTTCATTCTATGGTCCATGGGCCACATGTGGCCCTTCATTCTATGGTGCATGGGCCACATGCGGCCCTTCATTTTATGGTGCATAGGCCACATGCGGCCCTTCATTCAATGGTGCATAGGCCACATGCAGACATTCATTCTATGGTGCATAGGCCGCATGCTGCCCTTCATTCTATGGTGCGTAGGCCACATGCTGCCCTTCATTCTATGGTCCATGGGCCACATGCGGCCCTTCATTCTATGGTCCATGGGCCACATGCGACACTTCATTCTATGGTGCGTAGGCCACATGCTGCCCTTCATTCTATGGTGCATAGGCCACATGCTGCTCTTCATTCTATGGTCCATGGGCCACATGTGGCCCTTCATTCTATGGTGCATAGGCCACATGCAGACATTCATTCTATGGTGCATAGGCCGCATGCTGCCCTTCATTCTATGGTGCGTAGGCCACATGCTGCCCTTCATTCTATGGTCCATGGGCCACATGCGGCCCTTCATTCTATGGTCCATGGGCCACATGCGACACTTCATTCTATGGTCCATGGGCCACATGCGACACTTCATTCTATGGTGCATAGGCCACATGCTGCTCTTCATTCTATGGTCCATGGGCCACATGTGGCCCTTCATTCTATGGTGCATGGGCCACATGCGGCCCTTCATTCTATGGTGCATAGGCCACATGCTGCTCTTCATTCTATGGTCCATGGGCCACATGTGGCCCTTCATTCTATGGTGCATGGGCCACATGCGGCCCTTCATTTTATGGTGCATAGGCCACATGCGGCCCTTCATTCAATGGTGCATAGGCCACATGCAGACATTCATTCTATGGTGCATAGGCCGCATGCTGCCCTTCATTCTATGGTGCGTAGGCCACATGCTGCCCTTCATTCTATGGTCCATGGGCCACATGCGGCCCTTCATTCTATGGTCCATGGGCCACATGCGACACTTCATTCTATGGTGCGTAGGCCACATGCTGCCCTTCATTCTATGGTCCATGGGCCACATGCGACACTTCATTCTATGGTGCGTAGGCCACATGCTGCCCTTCATTCTATGGTCCATGGGCCACATGCGACACTTCATTCTATGGTGCGTAGGCCACATGCAGACATTCATTCTATGGTCCATGGGCCACATGCGACACTTCATTCTATGGTGCATAGGCCACATGCGACACTTCATTCTATGGTGCATAGGCCACATGCGGCCCTTCATTCTATGGTGCATAGGTCACATGCGGCCCTTCATTCAATGGTGCATAGGCCACATGCAGACATTCATTCTATGGTGCATAGGCCGCATGCGGCCCTTCATTCTATGGTCCATGGGCCACATGCGACACTTCATTCTATGGTGCGTAGGCCACATGCTGCCCTTCATTCTATGGTCCATGGGCCACATGCGACACTTCATTCTATGGTGCGTAGGCCACATGCAGACATTCATTCTATGGTCCATGGGCCACATGCGACACTTCATTCTATGGTGCATAGGCCACATGCGACACTTCATTCTATGGTGCATAGGCCACATGCGGCCCTTCATTCTATGGTCCATGGGCCACATGCGACACTTCATTCTATGGTGCGTAGGCCACATGCTGCCCTTCATTCTATGGTCCATGGGCCACATGCGACACTTCATTCTATGGTGCGTAGGCCACATGCAGACATTCATTCTATGGTCCATGGGCCACATGCGACACTTCATTCTATGGTGCATAGGCCACATGCGACACTTCATTCTATGGTGCATAGGCCACATGCGGCCCTTCATTCTATGGTCCATGGGCCACATGCGGCCCTTCATTCTATGGTGCATAGGCCACATGCAGACCTTCATTCTATGGTCCATGGGCCACATGCGGCCCTTCATTCTATGGTCCATGGGCCACATGCGACACTTCATTCTATGGTGCGTAGGCCACATGCTGCCCTTCATTCTATGGTCCATGGGCCACATGCGACACTTCATTCTATGGTGCATAGGCCACATGCTGCTCTTCATTCTATGGTCCATGGGCCACATGCGACACTTCATTCTATGGTGCATAGGCCACATGCTGCTCTTCATTCTATGGTCCATGGGCCACATGTGGCCCTTCATTCTATGGTGCATAGGCCACATGCAGACATTCATTCTATGGTGCATAGGCCGCATGCTGCCCTTCATTCTATGGTGCGTAGGCCACATGCTGCCCTTCATTCTATGGTCCATGGGCCACATGCGGCCCTTCATTCTATGGTCCATGGGCCACATGCGACACTTCATTCTATGGTCCATGGGCCACATGCGACACTTCATTCTATGGTGCATAGGCCACATGCTGCTCTTCATTCTATGGTCCATGGGCCACATGTGGCCCTTCATTCTATGGTGCATGGGCCACATGCGGCCCTTCATTCTATGGTGCATAGGCCACATGCTGCTCTTCATTCTATGGTCCATGGGCCACATGTGGCCCTTCATTCTATGGTGCATGGGCCACATGCGGCCCTTCATTTTATGGTGCATAGGCCACATGCGGCCCTTCATTCAATGGTGCATAGGCCACATGCAGACATTCATTCTATGGTGCATAGGCCGCATGCTGCCCTTCATTCTATGGTGCGTAGGCCACATGCTGCCCTTCATTCTATGGTCCATGGGCCACATGCGGCCCTTCATTCTATGGTCCATGGGCCACATGCGACACTTCATTCTATGGTGCGTAGGCCACATGCTGCCCTTCATTCTATGGTCCATAGGCCACATGCGGCCCTTCATTCTATGGTCCATGGGCCACATGCGACACTTCATTCTATGGTGCGTAGGCCACATGCTGCCCTTCATTCTATGGTCCATGGGCCACATGCGACACTTCATTCTATGGTGCGTAGGCCACATGCAGACATTCATTCTATGGTCCATGGGCCACATGCGACACTTCATTCTATGGTGCATAGGCCACATGCGACACTTCATTCTATGGTGCATAGGCCACATGCGGCCCTTCATTCTATGGTCCATGGGCCACATGCGACACTTCATTCTATGGTGCGTAGGCCACATGCGGCCCTTCATTCTATGGTCCATGGGCCACATGCGGCCCTTCATTCTATGGTCCATGGGCCACATGTGGCCTTTCATTCTATGGTCCATGGGCCATTGTGGCCCTTCATTCTATGGTGCATGGGCCACATGCGGCCCTTCATTCTATGGTCCATGGGCCACATGCGGCCCTTCATTCTATGGTCCATAGGTCACATGCGGCCCTTCATTCTATGGTCCATGGGCCACATGCGACACTTCATTCTATGGTGCGTAGGCCACATGCTGCCCTTCATTCTATGGTCCATGGGCCACATGCGACACTTCATTCTATGGTGCATAGGCCACATGCGACACTTCATTCTATGGTGCATAGGCCACATGCTGCCCTTCATTCTATGGTCCATGGGCCACATGCGGCCCTTCATTCTATGGTCCATGGGCCACATGCGACCCTTCATTCTATGGTGCATAGGCCACATGCGGCCCTTCATTCTATGGTGCATAGGCCACATGCTGCTCTTCATTCTATGGTCCATGGGCCACATGTGGCCCTTCATTCTATGGTGCATGGGCCACATGCGGCCCTTCATTCTATGGTGCATAGGCCACATGCTGCTCTTCATTCTATGGTCCATGGGCCACATGTGGCCCTTCATTCTATGGTGCATGGGCCACATGCGGCCCTTCATTTTATGGTGCATAGGCCACATGCGGCCCTTCATTCAATGGTGCATAGGCCACATGCAGACATTCATTCTATGGTGCATAGGCCACATGCTGCCCTTCATTCTATGGTGCATAGGCCACATGCTGCCCTTCATTCTATGGTCCATGGGCCACATGCGGCCCTTCATTCTATGGTCCATGGGCCACATGCGGCCCTTCATTCTACGGTGCATAGGCCACATGTGACCCTTCATTCTATGGTGCGTAGGCCACATGCAGACATTCATTCTATGGTCCATGGGCCACATGCGACCCTTCATTCTATGGTGCATAGGCCACATGTGACCCTTCATTCTACGGTGCATAGGCCACATGTGACCCTTCATTCTATGGTGCGTAGGCCACATGCGGCCCTTCATTCTATGGTCCATGGGCCACATGCGGCCCTTCATTCTACGGTGCATAGGCCACATGTGACCCTTCATTCTATGGTGCGTAGGCCACATGCGGCCCTTCATTCTATGGTCCATGGGCCACATGCGACCCTTCATTCTATGGTGCATAGGCCACATGCGGCCCTTCATTCTACGGTGCATAGGCCACATGTGACCCTTCATTCTATGGTGCGTAGGCCACATGCAGACATTCATTCTATGGTGCATAGGCCACATGCGGCCCTTCATTCTATGGTGCATAGGCCACATGCGGCCCTTCATTCTATAGTGCATAGGTCACATGCGGCCCTTCATTCTATGGTCCATGGGCCACATGCGGCCCTTCATTCTATGGTCCATGGGCCACATGCGGCCCTTCATTCTATGGTGCATAGGCCACATGCAGACATTCATTCTATGGTGCATAGGCCACATGCGGCCCTTCATTCTATAGTGCATAGGTCACATGCGGCCCTTCATTCTATGGTCCATGGGCCACATGCGGCCCTTCATTCTATGGTCCATGGGCCACATGCGGCCCTTCATTCTATGGTGCATAGGCCACATGCGGCCCTTCATTCTATGGTCCATGGGCCACATGCGGCCCTTCATTCTATGGTCCATGGGCCACATGCGGCCCTTCATTCTATGGGCATAGGCCACATGCGGCCCTTCATTCTATAGTGCATAGGTCACATGCGGCCCTTCATTCTATGGTCCATGGGCCACATGCGGCCCTTCATTCTATGGTGCATAGGTCACATGCGGCCCTTCATTCTATGGTGCATAGGCCACATGCGGCCCTTCATTCTATGGTGCATAGGTCACATGCGGCCCTTCATTCTATGGTGCATAGGCCACATGCGGCCCTTCATTCTATGGTGCATAGGTCACATGCGGCCCTTCATTCTATGGTGCATAGGCCACATGCGGCCCTTCATTCTAAGGTGCATAGGTCACATGCGGCCCTTCATTCTATGGTGCATAGGCCACATGCGGCCCTTCATTCTATGGTGCATAGGCCACATGCGGCCCTTCATTCTATGGGGCATAGGCCACATGCTGCTCTTCATTCTATGGTCCATGGGCCACATGCGGCCCTTCATTCTATGGTGCATAGGTCACATGCGGCCCTTCATTCTATGGTCCATGGGCCACATGCGGCCCTTCATTCTATGGTGCATAGGCCACATGCGGCCCTTCATTCTATGGTGCATAGGCCACATGCGGCCCTTCATTCTATGGTGCATAGGCCACATGCGGCCCTTCATTCTATGGTGCATAGGTCACATGCGGCCCTTCATTCTATGGTGCATAGGCCACATGCGGCCCTTCATTCTATGGTGCATAGGCCACATGCGGCCCTTCATTCTATGGTGCATAGGCCACATGCGGCCCTTCATTCTATGGTGCATAGGTCACATGCGGCCCTTCATTCTATGGTGCATAGGCCACATGCGGCCCTTCATTCTATGGTGCATAGGCCACATGCGGCCCTGCATTCTAAGGTGCATAGGTCACATGCGGCCTTTCATTCTATGGTGCGTAGGCCACATGCTGCTCTTCATTCTATGGTCCATGGGCCACATGTGGCCCTTCATTCTATGGTCCATGGGCCACATGCGGCCCTTCATTCTATGGTGCGTAGGCCACATGCTGCTCTTCATTCTATGGTCCATGGGCCACATGTGGCCCTTCATTCTATGGTGCGTAGGCCACATGCGGCCCTTCATTCTATGGTACGTAGGCCACATGCTGCTCTTCATTCTATGGTCCATGGGCCACATGTGGCCCTTCATTCTATGGTGCGTGGGCCACATGCGGCCCTTCGTTCAATGGTGCGTAGGCCACATGCGGCCCTTCATTCTATGGGGCATAGGCCACATGCGGCCCTTCATTCTATGGGGCATAGGCCACATGCGGCCCTTCATTCTATGGTGCATAGGTCACATGCGACCCTTCATTCTATGGTGCATAGGCCACATGCGGCCCTTCATTCTATGGTGCATAGGCCACATGCGGCCCTTCATTCTATGGTGCATAGGTCACATGCGGCCCTTCATTCTAAGGTGCATAGGTCACATGCGGCCCTTCATTCTATGGTGCATAGGTCACATGCGGCCCTTCATTCTAAGGTGCATAGGTCACATGCGGCCTTTCATTCTATGGTGCATAGGTCACATGCGGCCCTTCATTCTAAGGTGCATAGGTCACATGCGGCCCTTCATTCTAAGGTGCATAGGTCACATGCGGCCCTTCATTCTATGGTGCATAGGTCACATGCGGCCCTTCATTCTATGGTGCATAGGCCACATGCGGCCCTTCATTCTAAGGTGCATAGGTCACATGCGGCCCTTCATTCTAAGGTGCATAGGTCACATGCGGCCTTTCATTCTATGGTGCGTAGGCCACATGCGGCCCTTCATTCTATGGTGCATAGGCCACATGCTGCTCTTCATTCTATGGTCCATGGGCCACATGTGGCCCTTCATTCTATGGTCCATGGGCCACATGCGGCCCTTCATTCTATGGTGCGTAGGCCACATGCTGCTCTTCATTCTATGGTCCATGGGCCACATGTGGCCCTTCATTCTATGGTGCGTGGGCCACATGCGGCCCTTCATTTTATGGTGCATAGTCCACATGCGGCCCTTCATTCAATGGTGAGTAGGCCACATGCGGACATTCATTCTATGGCTAGGGAGCCACATCTGGTTCTTCATTCTATCATGGGCCACATGTGGCCCTTCATTCTTTGGTGTATGGGTCACATGCGGCCCTTCATGCTATGGCTAGGGGTCACATTTGGTTCTTCATTCAATGGTCCGTGGGCCATATATGGCCCTTCATTCTATGGTGCATGGACCATATCCATACATCAATCCATTCTCTTCCGCTTATCCGGGGTCGGGTCACGGGGTAGCAACCTAAGTAAGGAGGCCCAGACTTCCCTCTCCCCAGCCACTTGGGCCAGCTCCTTCAGGGGAATCCCAAGGCGTTCCCAGGCCAGCCAAGAAACATAGTCCCTCCAGCATGTCCTGGGTCTTCCTCTGGGTCTCCTCCCGGTGGGACATGCCCGGAACACCTCACCCGGGAGATGCCCAGGAGGCATCCTAACCAGATGCCCGAGCCACCTCAACTGGCTCCTCTCGATGTGGAGAAGCAGCGGTTCTACTCTGAGTCCCTCCTGGATGACTGAGTTTCTCAACCTATCTCTAAGGGAGAGTCCAGACATGGAGAAAACTCATTTCAACCGCTTGTATCCGAGATCTCGTTCTTTCAGTCACAACCCAAAGCTCATGACCATAGATGAGGGTGGGAATGTAGATCAATCGGTAAATTGAGAGCTTTGCCTTTTGACTCAGCTCTCTCTTCACCACGACAGAACGGTACAGCGCCCGCTTCACTGCTGAAGCTGCACCTATCCGCCTATCGATCTCACGCTCCAGTTTTCCCTCATTCGTGAACAAGACCCTGAGATACTTAAACTCCTCCACTTGGGGCAGGACCTCCTCCCCGACCTGGAGAGGGCACTCTACCCTTTTCCGGCTCAAGACCTCGGATTTGGAGGAACTGATCCTCATCCCATCCGTATCACACTCGCCTGCAAACCGTTCCAGCAAAAGCTGTAGATCACGACCTGATGAAGCCAATAGGACCATATCATCTGCAAAAAACAGAGAATTGATTCTAGGGCCACCAAAACGGATCCTGTCAACACCTTGGCTGTGCCTAGAAATTCTGTCCATAAAAATTATGAACAGAATCGGTGACAAAGGGCAACCTTGGCGGAGTCCAACTCTCATTGGAAAAAAGCCTGACTTACTGCCGGCAATGCCGACCAAGCTCTGACACCGGTCGTACAGGGACCTAACAACCCATATCAAAGGGCCTGGTACCCCATACTCCCAGAGTACCTCCCACAGAACCCCCCGAGGGATGCAGTCTAATGCCTTCTCCAAGTCCACAAAGCACATGTAAACTGGTTGGGCAAACTCCCACGCACCCTCTAGCACCCTGCTGAGGGTGTAGAGCTGGTCTGGTGTTCCACGACCAGGATGAAAACCACATTGCTCCTCCTGAATCCGAGGTTCGACTATCCAACTCCAGAACCCCTGAATAGACCTTACCAGGGAGGCTTAAGAGTGTGATCCCACTATAGATGGAACACACCCTACGGTCCCCCTTTTTGAATAGGGGAACCACCACCCCAGTCTGCCAATCCAAGGGAACTGCCCCGATGTCCATGCAATATTGCAGAGTCGCGTAAGCCAACACAACCCCACAACATCCAGAGCCCTAAGGAACTCAGGGCGAATCTCATCCACCCCTGGAGCCCTGCCACCGCGGAGCTTTTTAACCACCTCGGTGACCTCAGCACCAGAGATTGGAGAGCCCGACCCAAAGTCCCCAGGCTCTGCTTCCTCAGTGGAAGACGTGCAGGATTGAGTAGGTCTTCGAAGTATTCCGCCCACCGACTCACAACATCACAAGTTGAGGTCAACAGCACGCCAGCCCCACTATAAATGGTGTTGGTCGCGTACGGAAGTCATTCTCCATGGACTCTCCGAACTCTTTCCACACCCGAGTTTTTGCCTCAGCAACCACTCGAGCTGCATGCCGTTTTGACTGCCGATACCTTTTTGCCTCAGCAACCGCCCGAGCTGCATGCCGTTTGGACTGCCGGTACCTATCAGCTGATCCCGGGGTCCCACAGGCCAAAAAGGCCCAATAGGACTCCTTCTTCAGCCTGACAGCATCCCTCACCACTAGTGTCCACCACCGGGTTCGAGGGTTGCTGCCACGACAGGCACCAACAACCTTGCGGCCACAGCTCTGATAAGCTACCTCGACAATAGAGGCGCGGAACATGGCCCACTCAGACTCACTGTCCCCTGCCTCCCCCTGGAACATGTTCAAAGCTCTCATGGAGGTGGGAGTTAAAGCTCCGTCTTACGGGAGACTCTGCCCGACGTTCCCAGCAGACCCTCACAACACGTTTGGGTCTGCCAGGTCTGACCGGCATCCTCCCCCACCATTGGAGCCAATTCACCACCAGGTGGTGATCTGTTGACAGCTCTGCCCCTCTCTTCACCCGAGTGTCCAAGACATGTGGCCGCAGATCAGATGAGATGACAACAAAGTTGATCATCGAACTGCGACCTAGGGTGTCCTGGTGCCAAGAGCACATATGGACACCCTTATGCTTGAACATGGTGTTCGTTGTGGACAATCCATGACGAGCACAGAAGTCCAATAACAGTGTGGCCATATGTGGCCCTTCATTCTATGGTGCATGGGCCACATGTGGCCCTTCATTCTATGGTGCATGGGCCACATGTGGCCCTTCATTCTATGGTGCATGGGCCACATGTGGCCCTTCATTCTCTGGTGTGTGGGCCACATGTGGGCCTTCATTCTATGGCTAGTGGGCCACATCTGGTTCTTCATTCTATTGCCCGTGGGCCATATGTGGCCCTTCATTCTATGGTGCATGGGCCACATGTGGCCCTTCATTCTATGGTGCGTGGGTCACATTTGGCCCTTCATTCTATGGTGTGTGGGCCACATGTGGGCCTTCATTCTATGGCTAATGGGCCACATCTGGTTCTTCATTCTATTGACCGTGGGCCACATGTGGCCCTTCGTTCTATGGCTAGGGGACCACATGTGGCCCTTCATTGTATTGTCCGTGGGCCACATGTGGCCCTTCATTCTATGGTTATGGGGCCACATATGGTTCTTCGTTCTATTGCCCGTGGGTTATAACCTCCTAAGATATCAGTTAAGTGCTCACTTATCTGATTGCACATAAAACCCCAACACTTGAGAAAACTGGCTGCTTCTTTTGCTTTACCTCTATTTCGACAGTTATCACTTACTATGTTTCCATCCAATTTAAATTCGATTTTTGAGCGAATTTTAGAAAATTTCGCTAAAATGTAAATTAAAATTATGAGGATCAGAAGTGTTTCCATTAAACTGGCTTGAAGCGCATCTGCAATGCCACGCAAAGCGTCTCTACGTCAGACGTCAGCGTCATTACGTCACACGTCAGCGCCATACGTCAGACGTCAGCGTTACGCACTTCCACAGTAAACAGGAAGTAGCGTTTGAAAACAGACATCTCGGCAAAATGGAGAGAATATTTCAGGTATGTGTTGCTATCGGGCAAGTTGTATTTATTCTGTCATGCCAACTAGTTTTAGCGATGTTACATGTTGTCCGGAGCGGAAACAGCTGATCAGTCACGTGACGTGAATGTTCGCTGCGGCAGAACTGAGTCGGCTAATCTGTTTCCATCTGTCGTTTAGCCGACTCAGCTCTGAATCGACTCCCCAAAAACTACCTCAAGCGAGCGTATAAACTTTAGAGCGACTTAGAGGAAGTTAACTCGAATTATGCCGTTTCCATTTAGCTTTTCTGATGCGATGCTTCATAATGCGCACCTAGAAACCTTGATGGAAACACGCCTACTGTTTTTTTTCTTCCCCCAGTTGAGATCAAACACTCTGGACCCATTATGGGATCCCAGAATTTGAAGCCCAAAGGGGACCTGCATCCCTGCACGCTGGTTCCAGCTCCCTCATTGTAAATAAATTGGAAAAGGAAAGAAAAAAAAATCTTATTTTCTGTATACATATATGGATTCATTTGGTCTGCTATTAGGAGCAAGTCTTTGTCAAACATTTTTCTGTCTTTTTGACAGTTCACTGACAAATTGAGTGAAGATTTCCGATTCGTTCTGAATCTTTAAATGCAGCTGGTGCCTTGAACTGAATCAACAGTTTGATAAAAAGAATAAACCAGCTCCACAAAACTGCTTGTAATAAAACAGGAACCTTTATGGCTCTACAGTTCATGGAAGGATGAACTTGACCTTGAAGCCACACTTTTCAAGTACCAATATTTGAACAATTTGAATGCAAATGTTGTTTTGGTAAGAGCAAATGATTAAAGTAATATAATGGGTGTGTTTTAAAAAGACAAATGTAAAATCAAAGTGTTGCAGTTTTTTGTTGTTGTTTTTTGTTGTTTATTAAATATTTGCTTTTACTACATTACTGGGTGGAATCAGACTGAAACTGTAAATTTCACACAAACGTACAAGATCTGTATGCATACAATAAGATTAACAACTTTACGTACTACAAGACTCTTAAATACGTAGAGTTTTTCCAGTAAATGTACACAAGTAGGAATAGCGTATTCTGCACATCGTGCACAAATCACCTGCAACAGATGGCTCAGTCAACACGAGCACACAGATCAGCTGCTTGCGAATGTGACTTTTGAGACTTTCTTACCGTTCCATATTCACAAAGAAAATGATGCGTTCAAGGCTGGTAAAAAGCTGGGACATCTGAACTTTACCAGATTTACTGAGTTATTTAGCCTGGCCCTCACCTTCCTGCACAGCTCCGCTCAATTCTCATTTCCCTTCACTGCTCAGTCTGGGACTTCTCCCATAGACAACGATTTCTCCGGCTGATTTTTGACCGGACCAATCAGAGAACAGAAGGGGCAGAGTTTTTGGCCCCTAACCCACGCCCCCACCTGTCCCAGCGAGCAGCCAGCGAGCAGCCACATGTTCTCATTCAAAGCGATGCAGGACTGTTTTATATGTGACACAAATGTATTAATTTCCCCTTCTTAATCCCTTATCTGGAGTTTTCTTTTGTTTTTTTGGCCAAAAGTCAAGTGATCGCTCCCTCCTCCTCTCCCTCCGCTGAGTGCAAAGAATAAGGAAGTGCCTCAGGTTGTCACGAGAGAAAAAAACTCGGGTTTTACGTTGTTGCCCGAGTCCCTGCAGATTTTCTGGTCTTCTGGTGTGCTGGACCAGCGCTACATGGTTTTATTTTATTTTATTAGAACGTTTTATTAACATATAAACACAGAATATGCAGGCAGCGAGAGAAAATGCAGCAGGAGGCGGAGCTGAAGTCAAGTTCGGCAGAGAACAGAGGGGGAGGGAGCAGAATGCTTTCCCTGTTCAAAATTTTTCTAAGATCCATTGGTTTTGTTCCTCAGCAGAGGCCACGCCTCCAGCAAGAATCGTTTCTCTATGGAGAAAGTCCAGACCCTAGTATGAAGCGAAGTGAAGGACAAGGGTCTGGTTTTAACCAGGCTATGAGTTATTGGGAAAAAGACTCATTTCTAACTTGGCAGAGTAACTCATAACCTCTATTACCAGTAAGTTTAATATAAACTTAATAGGGCGGCCGTGGCGTAGTGGTAATGGCAGTCGTCCCCCGATCCGAAGGTTGGAGGTTCGAATCCCGAGTTCCCACACCATGTGTCGTTGTGTCCCTGGGCAAGACACTTAATCCCGAGTTGCTCCCGGTAGGACTGGCTGGCGCCTTGCATGGCAGACTACCGCTACCGATGTATGAATGTGTGTATGAATGTGTGTATGAATGTGTGTATGAATGGGTGGATGGCTGGTGCTGTAAAGCGCTTTGGGGCCCCTCATAGGGGGCTGGAAGGCGCTATATAAGCAAGCTCCATTTACCATTTAAGTTAGAAATTAGTCTTTTTCCAATAACTCAGTAAATCTGGTAGAGCTCAGATGTCCCATCTTTTTACTTGCCTTGAACACAGCATTACCTTTGTGAAACTATCTTAATCCTGGGGGTTCTACTGTATAAATGATTATGGGTACAACTTCCTTTCAGACAGGAAGTAACAGTAATCATTGGCTACCCATGGTAGCGGAGCACAAACCGCGGTTCATTTGAAAGTAATTTGCATTCAGTTTAGCAGATAAAACTGTTTTTGTTTTGTTTACATTTATTTAACAACCAAAAAGTTTTCTAGAAGAGCCATGCTGAGTTCAGGTACCTGTTGTGTTCGTGGCAGCAGAACAACCAGACCAAACTAAGTCAGTGGCTACAACCAGTGGTTAATTTGAGTCGGATCCTGCCGGAATAAGACCCAGGAACTCTCTCATTTGGACCCTTTGTGTTCCGGCCACTCTTTGCTTGGATCCGGCAACTCCGCCCCTAAAAGTCCAAAGTTATCGCACATTTTTAATTTTGATTATTTATTTAAAAAATACATCGAGAGGAGACGTTGTCCTTAGGCCAGCAGACCCAGTCTTTAGAGTGGATGTTACAGCACCAGCACGCGATAGATAGACATGTTTGATGTGTTTTTCCACATTGTACGTCACGTTTCAAAACAACGGCGCTAATTTATCAAAACAACAACAGTGATCAAAATGTCAAAAAGACAGTCCAATTTACTTTAATAAAAAATGGATGGATGGATTGTCTGACAACAGAGAATTGAAGCCTTCAGGTGCTTCAAACGGTGCCCCGAGAAATCATAGCTCCTCAAGTTGTGGGGAGAGTTTGATGTAACTGAGAAGATTTAAAGGTTAAACAGAAATTTGTCATATTTTTTTCTACACTTACAAATGTACAAGAAATAGATAAACCCTGCTGCAGCCAGGAGCAAACAGGTGTACTGTGTGAAACAAAGTCTGTTTCAGATGGATCATACCATCATCTGCTGTGATCACCACATTCTTTTTAGTCACATAATTTGAATTAATCTGATTTGGATGTTACAGTTTGCACTTCTTGATTTTGCAAGGATTGTCAATAACTAATTAAAATCTTTGGTTAAAAAAAAACTAGTCAGCTACTCCACATCAACTCAGCTGAGGATTTTTTGGAGGATACATAATATCTCTGTATTAGCCTTATCACTCAGTAATAATGTTTGTTAGATTGACTTTATACATAAAGATGTCCACATGTTGTCATTAACTGTTGACAAAAGTACTCAGCACCTCTGGTGGTCTTTATCTCTGCAGTTTGTCTAACCTGTGCCTCATTCAATAGACTTTTTGTTTTAAGTTAGGAACCATACATGTTGTAAACCTGCAGCGGATGTTATTCTTAAAGGGACTGATAAGGTCTTTTTAAGTGCAGGTCTGTAGACATATTATGAACGATTAGTATCTTACATGTTACAGATAGCTCTTTAAATGACCTCAGTTTAAATTAATAGAGCTTAAGGGCCCGTCCACATTGAAACTCTGTCGTTGTGGTTTTAAAAAAGTTCATTGTAAACACAGCAACATTTCTAGAAATCTTTTTACAAATATGAAAACAGATAACAGAAACTCTCCTTGCTTGTATGTGGTTCTATTACTCTACCACAATCAATTAATTAATCAATAACCCACCATAAATAAGGAACAAGGCAGGAAGAAGACTGTCCAAATTGTAAACACAACACTAACATCATCGTCATTAACGGTGAAGCTGTTGAGGTGATGCAACAATATAAATACAGTATCTGGGAACTGTTCTCAATGACAAACTGACCTTTGACCCCCATGTGAACTCATATTTTAAGAAGGCCCACCAGAAAAGTACTTTTGTCAGAAGCTCTGTGTTTTTAATGTGGATTCTACTTTTATGAGAATTGTTTTATTCATGTTTTATTGAATCTCTTTTAACTTCCACCTTCATCTGTTGGTTTGGACTTTTGACGTGCAAAAACAGGAACACACTCTTTGGGCTCGTCAGGATGTGCAGCAAAATTGCTGGCATAGCTCTACAGAAAACCAGTGACCTACACAAGGCAAGGTCAGTGAACAAGGCCAGGCTGATTCTGGCAGATCCTGATCATCCACACCATGGGGAGTTCAGGTTGCTTTCATCTGGGTGCAGCTATCTATTGCCCAGATGTAGGATGAACAGACTGAAAACTCAGTCATCCCTGTAGAGATCAGGCTTCTCAATGAACAGTGATGTTCTATTTCATCTCTCCTGACCGCCAGAGGGCGGTGCTGAAAGCACTGAATGTTCCCTTCGTGCATGCGCTGTTCGATTAATAATATCAAAAAAGTCACAGGTGTGATACGGATGACCAATCAGAGGCTATATAGCCAGCTGTCATCCGCGGCTCTGCTCCTTTTTCTTCTCGCGCGCGCGGTTCAATCCCGGGCTTCAGCCCCTTGGATCTTTCTACCATCACAGGAGGCCTGATTGAGGAGCAACATGTTGGCCCTCCAAGGGGCTGCAATGGTTTAGCCTTTGTTCAAGGTATTTCTCCTGTTCGTTGGGGTCTACAGCAGCTTTTCGCCACTCTTCCAACTTACAGTGTTTGACTACTTTGTTTGTGATTCAACATTGGTGAGTATTCTTCTTTCTTAATTTTACATTGGTTAGTGGCACCGTCCACTTTGTGGAGATGGCTACCGTGTGTTTAAGATTCAACACGTGAGTAGTCTTACTTCTGTTTGCCTTGGTTAGCGGCTCCGTCCGCTTTGTGAGGCGACTACCATGTGTGAGATTTAACACGTGAGTAGTCTTTACTTTTGCCTTGATTAGTGGCGCCATCTGCTTGTGGAGGCTTCCAACTGCATGGTCGGTTTGGATTGTGCTACGAAGTTCAGTTACGTAACCAGCTGTGTTCTGGTTTTGTTTCTATTGCAAGGTGAGCGTTTGCGCACCTTCAATTAATCTTTTTTTCTCCGACCTCATAATGGTTGGACTAGGCTAGCGGGGCTAGCCTGTCTCAGTTTTGGGCTGAGCTAGGATTACTAGTTCTGGTCTTGTTTCTACGGTATTTTCAGACCTATAAGTCACACCTTTTTGCCTAATTTAAATGCACTGCGACTTATAGGGAGGTGCAACATGTTTATGGATTTTTTCCCATGTTTTTAGACCCATTTTTGGCTTAGATATGACCATTTTTCATTTAGGCCAAAAATGGTGTAGTACCACTATTGGCCGCTAGGGACGCAGGCAGTACCGGTTTTGGCCGCTAGGGGCGCAGACAGTACCAGTTTCAGCCACTATGGATGCTAAAGAGTCTTTTCACAGCTTCAGACATACCTGGGGGCGTTTCCTGTTGTTTGTGTATTGAGAATAAAAACCCATCACCCAACGCCAAATCTCTGATGGTGAGTGGGAGTACAGAGCGAACAACAGCCAACAACTACGGAGAAAAGAGAAAAACAACAATGCCGCCCAAGAGGAGATCCTATGCTACGGACTTCAAGTTGCAGGTGAACAAGTATGCCGCCGAGCACGGGAACCAGGTAGCTGACGGCACTTTGGAGTCAGCGAGAAACTCGTCCGAGACTGGCGGAAGGCGGAGGGCTCGCTGACCTCAATGAAGCGCTCCAAGAGTGCGAATCGGGGTTGCAAGGCCCGCTGGCCAGAGCTTGAGCAGAGAGTGAAGGCGTGGATCCTGGAGGAGCGTGCGTCGGGCAGAGGACTCTCCACTGTCCAGCTACGGCTGCACGCCATGGTGCTGGCGAAAGACATGGACATCGCAGAGTTCGCTGGGGGGCCATCATGGTGTTTCAGCAAAGGTGGGCACATGAACGCTAGGGACCGCTAATGCGTTAATCCGCTTACAGCGGACCTAACGTTTTTGTCAGTGTAACAGCGGAGTGACTAACTTTTATAATTCATGAGCGGATTTGTGCTATTTTTATTTAAAATGTAGTACCGCTAATAACTAATTATCTATCAGTAGAAACTACTAAACTTATTTACAGGCTCTTATGCTGGCTCCGTAGCTGCTTGTTTTACCTTTTTCCCCCTTGCTCCCTCACCGTAAAGAGCAGAGAGGAGGGAGGGTTGGAGGGGGAGCAGAGGGGAGAACAGACGCGGATCTACCATGTAGGCAAATGATGCCGTTGCTTGGGGCCCCAAATCAGCAAGGGCCCCGGCCCCGCCCCGGCCAGTCACCTACATCACTAACATTGCTCATGCTTGTTAATGTACATTTAACATAAAAATAATTATAGCTACGATGAAAACGATCATTAAAAACGCAATACAAAAACCGGTCGATTTCTGTATCCCCCTACTAAAAATGGACTATTCCATCTTGACATCTTCCGGGTCAGAGGTGAACTCGGGTGCTAACGTTTATGGCTAGCTGTTTGCGCTCGGTTTCTTCATAAATCCGCAGAGAACCCCGCTGTTTCAAGCCAAATTAACGCGGCCGGAGGATTGTATTGTGTGTTTTGTGTCCACCACTCGACGGTGAGTCGTTTGTTTTATTTATTTGGGTTCCTTTTATGTAGAAATGCGGTGGCGAACGCCCGTGTATTTGAGATTTAAAAGTGGTCTTAGGGATTAAAAGATCATTCTCATTTTGTTAATTTTGTGGCCGAATAGAATATATGTACGTAAAGTATTAAATAAATCCTTTGATTTTTGTAATTTCATCCTTTTAGGATCATTTTAGTTACTTTTCATTAAATCTGTTGACTGCCTATAGAATTTTGGAATTGGTTTAATTTATTTTTCGGTTGCGCAACAAAAAAGAAATTACTATTTGTTTTTTGAAACAATATTGAAGTTGTTTACTTGGTGGGATAACTTCAGTGTGCTTTGGACTACTCTGACTGACGAAGCCCTCTGGAGTGAGGGTGAAACGTTTCTACAAAAAAGAAACTGTCCAGATGAACTGATTGAGAATGAGCGGATTTGATACCTGGACTATTGAGAATGAACTTTCTTGTCTTGAACCACTTTGGACATGTCTGCCTGCCTGGGAGGAGTCGACGAGGGACAAGCCCCCAGAAACCATCTTGGCTACAGCAAACTGGTTGGTCCACTTAAGTTGTTTACTTGGTGGGTTAACTTCAGTGTGCTTTGGACTACTCTGACTGACGAAGCCCTCTGGAGTGAGGGTGAAACGTTTCTACAAAAAAGAAACTGTCCAGATGAACTGATTGAGAATGAGCGGATTTGATACCTGGACTATTGAGAATGAACTTTCTTAATATTGAAGTAAATTAAGCTTAATTGACAACTTGGAAGTGCACTTTAAAACTTGATCTCTAACTTTAATTTTACCTGTACTGTTGATGTGGTCTTTGAATTGAAGTTATAATAATAATAATGTAATAAACTTTATTTGTATAGCACCTTCCTGCAATGCCTTGCATTGACCAAGGTGCTTAACAGATATAGGATAATCTAAAAAAAAAAAAATACAAAGTATGTGCATGTGTAATGAAGAATATAATTTGTACGTGCAGCTGTTAATACATGTAAAGTTTTTTTTTTTAACGTTTGTTGCTCTTTTTGCCAACTGTGATGTTTCTTCTGTCCAGGACTGTAAGTATCCAGGTGGGTCAGGAGGAGTTGTGACGTAAGAGGTAGGATAAAGGTGTATAACAGTTCATGCACCGCTAGTTGGCAGTCTAG
>JBBPBX010064101.1:0-11723 GCA_038048925.1 Garcialebias charrua | reverse complement strand
AGGCCAAAATCAATAAGCTGTGATGACTGTGGTAAAAGATTTACTTCCAAATCACATTTAAACACACACATGCAAGTCCACACAGGAGACAAACCATTTCCTTGTGAACTTTGTGGAAAAAGATTTGGTCATAAGACAAGTTTAAACAAACACATGAGGGTCCACACAGGAGACAAGCCATTTCCTTGTGATCTTTGTGGACATAGATTTAGTCGGAAGGACGTTTTAAACTCACACATGAGAGTCCACACAGGAGACAAGCCATTTCCTTGTGAACTTTGTGGACAAAGTTTTAGTCAGAAGACAAACTTAAACATACACATTAGAATCCACACAGGACACAAGCCATTTTGTTGTGAACTTTGTGGAACACGCTTTAGTCAGAAGGAGTTTTTACACTCGCACATGAGAGTCCACACAGGAGACAAGCCGTTTCCTTGTGAACTTTGTGGACAAAGATTTAGTCAGAAGACAAGTTTAAACTCACACATGAGAGTCCACACAGGAGATAAGCCATATCCTTGTGAAATTTGTGGACATCGATTTAGTCATAAGACCAGTTTAAACTCACACATGCGAGTCCACACAGGAGACAAGCCGTTTCCTTGTGAACTTTGTGGACAAAGATTTAGTCAGAAGACACATTTAAACTCACACATGACAGTCCACACAGGAGAGAAGCCATTTCCTTGTGAACTTTGTGGACAAAGATTTAGTCAGAAGTCAGAATTAAACAATCACATGAGAATCCACACAGGAGACAAGCCATTTCCGTGTGATCTTTGTGGACAGAGATTTAGTCGGAAGGATGCTTTAAACACACACATGAGAGTCCACACAGGAGACAAGCCATTTCCTTGTGAACTTTGTGGACAAAGATTTAGTCAGAAGACACATTTAAACAGACACATGAGCGTCCACACAGGACACAAGCCATTTCCGTGTGAACGTTGTGGGCAAAGATTTAGCCAGAAGACGAGTCTAAACTCCCACATGAGAGTCCACACAGGAGACAAGCCATTTCCTTGTGAACTCTGTGGACAAAGATTTAGTCATAAGACAAATTTAAACTTACACATGAGAGTCCACACAGGAGACAAGCCATTTCCTTGTGAACTTTGTGGACAAAGATTTAGTCGGAAGGGAAATTTAAACAAACATATGAGAGTTCACACAGGAGTGAAAACTTTTTAACAGAAAATAATAAATAGGGATGCACCGATCCACTTAATTTTTTTTTACTTCTGATCCGATACCAATACATAAATCTGGATATCAGCCGATCCTATTCCGATATCATCATCATTGATTTTATGACGCTGTAATAATCTCCTCTCAAGTACAGTTTCCGATCCACTTAATTTTTTTTTACTTCTGATCCGATACCAATACATAAATCTGGATATCAGCCGATCCTATTCCGATATCATCATCATTGATTTTATGACGCTGTAATAATCTCCTCTCAAGTACAGTTTGTACAAATATTTGCATGCATGCCCAAAAAACGCAACTTCAGGTAAGTTATATTATTCTTGGATAAGTTTCAAAGTTAGAATTAACTTCTGCTAACACAAAATGTTTTTTATTTATTCCTAGCTTTAAAGTGGATATTAAAGTGATTGTTTGTCAATGTCAATGTCAATTTTATTTATATAGCACATAAAAACAACCGAAGTCGACCAAGTATTGAGTGCATAACTGAACATAATTATTTGAAGGTTGACTTTTTTTGTATTAAAAACACTTTTCTTTTATTGGTCGGATGAAATATGCTAATTTTTTTAGATAGGAATTTTGGGTTTTCATGAGCTGTATGCCAAAATCATCAGTATTAAAACAATAATCTTCATTCTGGCACTGTCCCACACCACTTTAAAACTGCTGTCGTCTGTCCTTTACTCAAAAAGCCAAACTTGGATTCATCGTTGCCGGAAAACTACAGACCTATCTCTAAACTTCCCCTTCTGTCAAAAATCCTTGAAAAGGTTGTAGCACAACAGCTAAACTGCTTTTTGGAGACTGATGACTTTATGGATTCTTTTCAGTCTGGTTTTCGCAAACTTCACTCCACAGAAACTGCATTATTAAAAGTTTCTAATGATGTGTTGATGGCAGCTGATTCTGGAAACTACACTGTGTTGGTTTTATTGGACTTGTCTTCAGCCTTTGACACAGTGGATCACACTGTTCTGATCAACAGAATGAGAGAGTTTTTTGGTATTTCAGGCACTGTTTTGAATTGGTTTATTTCTTATTTATCCGAAAGGTCTTTTACTGTTTTTATGAACAATGTTCACTCTGATGTTGCGCGGCTGTCTTGTGGGGTACCCCAAGGTTCAGTTTTGGGCCCGATCCTCTTTTTATTGTATTTACGCCCTTTAGGTTTTATTTTGAAACGTTACAGTAATGTATCTTATCACTTGTATGCTGACGACATCCAGCTGTACTGTTCTTTTCGAACTTCTGAGTTCCATAAATTGACTGAACTCAGAAACTGTCTGTTGGACATCAAATCATGGCTGAACGACAATTATCTGCAGTTAAATGCAAATAAAACCGAGACTCTTATCATTGCCCCTGATGATAAAATCCAAATTATCCAACAGCATCTTACGTTTTTAAATCTTTCAGTTAATAAGAACATCAGAAATTTGGGTGTCGTCTTTGATAGTTCTTTATCTTTGGACAGTCATTGTAAATTGTTAGTTCGAAATTGTTTTTATCATCTACGAAACATTTCAAAATTACGATGTATTGTATCACAGAAGGAACTGGAGATGATTGTTCATGCTTTTATTTCGTCTCGGTTAGATTACTGTAACAGTCTTTTAATGGGTCTGAACAAATCTTCTTTAGCTCGACTTCAGTCTGTGCAAAATGCTGCAGCAAGGCTGCTAACTAGAACCAATAGAAGAGCTCATATCACTCCTGTTCTGGCCTCCCTGCATTGGCTCCCCGTGCATTTCAGGAGTCATTTTAAAATTTTGGTTTTAACTTTCAGGGCATTGCATGGTCAGGCTCCCAAATATTTATCGGACCTTTTGAAGCCTCTCCGTCCCACCAGGACTTTGAGATCTTCAAATCAAATGCTACTGATGGTACCAAGAACGTATTTTAAAACACGTGGAGACAGAGCATTCCAAGTGATGGCCCCGAGGCTTTGGAACGCTCTCCCTCTGTCACTGCGCAGCTCAGACTCTATCGACTCTTTTAAAAAAGATCTTAAAACGTATTTATTCAGACTGGCTTTTAATTAATTTTATGTATTTTTTCTCTTTTTATTTTTGCTTGTGAAGCACTTTGTGATGTCAATGTCTGTGAAAGGTGCTATATAAATAAAGTTTACTTACTTACTTACTTAATAAAATACCTGAAATATTTCAGTTGGTGTGCAATGAATCTAAAATATATGGAAGTTTGATTTTTTCATTACAATATTGAAAATAAAGACCTCTATCACAATAAGCTAATTTTTTGAGAAGGACCGGTTTATCCTCGGCCCTAATACTCAGTTTACGACCAGCAAAATTAAATGATAAAAACACCATTTAAGCTTCTAAATGTTACCTGGGCACAGCAGATGAAGACCACTGACAAAGTAAAAAGGAAGGCTGATGAAACAATGACATCCACTGAACGCTGAGGACCCCGCCTCTGCAAATTCAGTAAAAAATGAAAACTCAACATCTGTTGTAAACTGCCAACATGTCAGAGAAATCAGTGCCAATTGAATTAAGACACTGTAACTTTATTAGTCCAGATATGGTGACGGATGTACCTTGAGGTAGGAGCGTAACGACAGCCACATCTTGATGTTCTGAACTTTCTTCAGTCTGAAATGGGGAACCTCAGACTTCCTGGCTCTGCGGGCTGAAGTGAGGTGACCGAACAGTTTGGCAAACAGCAGCCTCTGAAAATTAAAGATGAAGGAAGGACGTGAACACAACATTTTCACAACTGAGAGTCGTTTATCAGGACTCCGTTCTGTCACCTGTTTGTAGGTTCTTTCTGCTACGCTGAGCAGGAAGAAGAAGAGCCATATAAGGCAGACGCGCACCAGGAAGCTGAGCGTTACCATGGCGATTACCAAGGCGTCCGATCCCGACCCGGCTCCCAGAGCTACAGACAGCATCTCATTTGCTGAGAGCGTGGTCAGCTGATCCAACTCACTGTACTGGACCAGCCTGCAGAGGGTGAGAAAGTGTTTTTATTTTAAGTCATAGATCTTTGTTGTAGAAGACTCTTTGATCAACCTCGGTTTGCCCCCCCAACCCAAAAGGTTATTTTTAATAACAGCTAGTCCGAGTGAGGCCAAGACCAAAGTCTTGTTTTATTTAAACAATGGTTCATGCTAACATGATTCTATAAACCCTGACAGTGGTGTCAGGTTTGCAGTGTTTCCTTGGATTACCGTTTTTTCCGCCATACAAGTCGTATCTACAGTATTATGTGTCACTGCTGACCACTGGAAACGTGGGCTGGGGTTGTGCAAAAAATCGATTGGCAGCCACGGGAGTGTGCACGGGAGGACTTTTAACAACATTAACACTTGACGTTTGCTCCAGAGCGAGACAAAGGTGGCCTCTATGGTAAGCCAAGTGTCTCATTAATAGCCACTTTTACCTATTAATGAGACACTTGGCTTGCCATAAAGCTCGAGGGCCCTCTCGCGCCTCTAGAGGCTGCAAATGATAATGTTTAATAGTTTTCATGTCAGAATGAATATCGTCAGATCTCAGCCAAAAATTGGTTATAAATATAGGAAAAAAAATTATATTTGTTGTTTCGGTGTATAAGTCGCTGGACTTGCAAATTTATGCAAAAAGGTGCGACTTACTGGAAAATACAATACTTGCCTTGTGGTGGTGTTAAGCGGAGAACTACATTTGTATTGTTTGTAGTTGTTGTTGTTGAGGGCGGTTGTCTAAGAGGTTCCATTAGTGCCAAAAATATGTTTATATCTATGTAAAGTGTGTATATATGTAAAGTGATATGTTACTTAACGTATCACCTTACATATATACAGCACACTACGTACACACTTTACGTAGACAAACATATTTTTGGCACTAATGGGACCTCATAGTTGTCAACAGAGGGCAGCAGGAGGGTTAACTCAGTTTGCGCTGCTAAAGTGACCACTCCCCATTCAGAAGTGGTGGGGCGCACTCCTTGAATAATGGTAGGGGAAACACTGGTTTTATAAAATGGTGTTTAAATGATCAATTGTTAGTGGTTTTAAACTGGAAGCGATCCACTTTGGTGTTGGTCCTCTAAGACATGTTCAACCAGCTCACAGTGGAAATATTTCTTGAACCGATCAAAAAGCCACCTTAGTTTTAATCTTCCCACTTTAAAAAACAACAACTGATTTGTCACTTTAAGCTCATAAGAGTTTGAAAACAAAGAGACTTGAGCTTTTGCAGTTTAAATGCAAAGTGCTGAACTACAAATAGGGGGTGCACCAATCGCAGTTTTCTAGCCGATTTCTAAAAAGTCTGTTATAAGGTCACGATGCATCTTCAATTCTCCAATCTTATTTTATTGAAAAACATGCCCTTGAACAATATCCTAGAAACAATACAAACTTGTTTTAACTGGCCATGAGGTAGTACCGGTACTCTGAAATATAAATGAAGTTCAGACAAAAATCAAAAGGTAAAATCAGTTTCTCATGCAAGTATTGGTTCAATTTATCGGTGCACCCCTAACTACAAACACTGAATCTTTCTCACATGCACCCAGGTGTCATCTTCATATCTGAACTAGTGGCCGTCTATTCCACTTCCTCCATGCACAGATTAGCCACAATCTGACCCTGAAGGTCCCTTTTTCCTGGGTGAAGTTTGTCATGTTTAAGTAGGCATGTAACGAGATCTCGCGATATTAAACTCCCGCGATATCTCTCGTTGAGAGGTAACGTTGTCTCGCGAGACGCTAATGCTAGCGCTAGCAGAGCCCCTAGCAAGTCAGCGTCACGGACAGCATGGCTTCGCCGGATGAAGTTGCTATAGAAGACGCCCCAACTACTGATGGAGGGTCCCGGTGCCGCAGACGCCTCTACATTGATGGAGGGTCCCGGCGCTGCCGACGCTGCCCCGAATGTAAAGACACACGCGTAAACACCGGTGTGACCGGTGTTGCCAGATAGAGTCCCACCCACCCAAAGCACTCTTTACCCGCAAAAGTCAGAAGGAAAATCGCGGTGAACCGCCCAATCTGGCAACACTGGTGAGTGACGGCTGCAGATTCAGTGCTGATGCGGATATTTATGTTCAATTTTTGGAAAGTCCTGCGTGAATATCTATTTTTTTAAACAAAGTTGAACGTTCTAAGGTCTAAGGAGATTCAATCAGTAAAATGAAGACATCAGTTGAGTTTGTAATACATGTTAAAACAGAATAAAAGCCTTTTTGCGGCATAAAACCGATCTTTGAAGTTTTCTTGAACTAATATTACTGTTTTTCTCTTTCATTTGTTGTTGGATGTAACTGGGACCTCGTGTACATAATCTCGTTTTCATCACATGTACCACATGATCTCTGACTCTAAAACCGATCTTTGAAGTTTTCTTGGACTAATATTAAAATCTCATCTCGTTCTCGCGAGCTCTGTAATTTGTCTCGTCTCGTGAGTTTTGTGTATCGTTACACCCCTATGTTTAAGTCATTATATTAAAGGGAGCCAGCTTCAAGTCATCTTCATCATTTGACTCAACATTTTCTGCTGGATTTCTGTCCTGCCATTTATTTTACAGACAAAAGCACAGAGGAAGCGAGCCACAGGTTCAGATATGTGGAGTACGCCTGGGTCAAAACTAAGGAAGTAGAGTCTCTTTGTTTTGAAACACCCATCAGTGATGTTTATACCTGTAGACAAAGGGTGTGAGTCCAAGTGCCACTGAAACCAGGTTCCCAAACACCTGGTACCCGATACCAGGAGTGTAAAGGTTCACCTGAACACAGAACCACAAACATCAGTGATTCACTCCATTAAAGTTTGAAGCTGTACCCTCACGCTGTGCGTCACTCACTTTGTTCATGATCATGCCACTGATCTCCAGGACGGACATGTCGGCCTTCTTACACTCGTTCCCCTCCCACACGATGGCGCTCACTCGCTCCAGGCCGGGGTTTGAGCTGTGCAGCCAGTGGCTCTGCAGCGAACACACACACAGTTAACCCTCCTGCTGCCCTCAGGTCAAAATGAGCCCTGAAGCCTTAGTGGTTGAAAAGATCAAAGTCTTTTACACAGACGTTGGTCATTTTGACCCCAAGGCAACAGGAAGGTTAAAGAGATAGTCTGGTTATTTTTGAAGGGACCTGTCATGGAGTGCAGAGTATAGAGACAACAGCACAGGCTTATAAAACAAGTTGTTCTCTGAACATTACGTTAGGTAACACGGTTTCTGTTTTCTCAAACTAAAGTTTGAGCTATACCACAGATGTTGAAGCTGGCAGACCAGCCACACATCTGTTTTAGTGGGTCCATGAATGGCGTAACGCTGATATTAGCTAGTGTAGCTTCTTTTACTTTGTCGTTTTAAAGCCTGAAAATGTAACTACAGGTAGTCCCCGATTTACGAGCGCTCTGATCTGCGAGGTTCCAGACTTACGAGCTGCACATTTTTGGAAAAAACGAAAAAAATACTGAGTTTTCATGTGTTTTTTCACTACAGTTAGTTAGTTAAGCATATAAACACACGTTTCCGATCATTTTTATGCACTCAAAAGTAGTTTTTAGATGAAAATAGAGTGTTTTTAGGCGCGCTAGCGAAAACCGTTCCAATTTACGAGCGGATTTCCGGATTTACGAGAGAAATGGCGGCCGTTCCAAATTACGAGATTTCCGGTTTACGAGCGCCTCGTTGTGACGGATCTCGCTCGTAAATCGGGGACTACCTGTATTTTACAGATTGTCACGTCACGAATGACCAGACTATCCCTTTAAAATGAAACGCATGTATTTATGTTTACTGACCTGATGGAAAGGGTCGTCTCTGTACTCCCTTTTAGCTGGAGGACACACAGATGTTGCTCCTGCTTCTCCCTCTGAGTCAAAGTGAGACAATGGTCATGTACATGTCGTCACCTGCACATTATGTCTGGTCTCTGTCCCTCTCACCTGTCTCTGACGTGCAGGACGATCTGCACTCGGCACAGTGCAGGAAGTCTTCCCACATCAAGTCCTCCGTTTCTGACTCGTGCCGAGTGCTCTCCGAGTCTTGAGTCCTCAGACTGGAACATCTGGAGCTGCAGCTGGTCCCAGATTTGGGGACATCCTGATGGACGCAACAGGACTTTATTTTTTACAAACATGTGCAGTGAGTGTGTAAATGTTCCCAGGTGGTAATTAAAGTGCGTTGTTACCTCCACAGTGTAGTGTTTCTTGTAATGGTGCGTGCTCTTGCGGTGTCTGAGCGCACAGTCACTGTTCTTTCTTTCGACTCCCCTGCGGAGGGCGCTGTAGGACGCTTCAGGGTCCTCCTCGCTCGACGCTTCATCCGACGCCGGCTGTTTAAAAACAGAGACACGTTCAGCACATCCACAAGTGACGGGTATGAGGTGGGTCGGTGATGGATGACCTTCTTGCTGCCCGGCAGGAGCAGGCCCGAGCTGCAGGCTGCGTGACCTTGTGGGGGCTGGACGTGTGGGCTCCAGCACATCTCGTTGGCTCGGTTTAATTGCAGCTGCAGACCCTCCTCGCTGCTGCGGTTGGTCACGCGGCCGTCGAGCGACACGTAACCGTTATCGGTCTCTGTCGACTTATCGATGGAAAGCTTTGACTTCTTAGATCTGGGGGGCAGGTGAAACCGTTAGAGAGCAGGGAACAGAACCGTGTTTTCATTTGAGTCTTTACAGCAGGCGCACCAAACAATGAAACGCACTCGACAACACCGTGGAACATGCATCACGTGGCTCCAAATGTCACAACTATATTACTGAAACATACTCGGGACTTTACTAATTTAAAGGTTTTAAATAGTAAAATGTTTGGATAAGTTTGGATGTCCCACACTGCTGCAGTCTGCTGAAACAACAAAACAAAAACAACCCCCACATGCTTTTTTAAAAACATATTTACAATCAACATTAGCTGCAAAATCCCCCGCGTCGCTCTTAAATCAGTCAGATTAGTAAGAAAGTAGTTTGATTAAGATTTGAACACTTTTCATCCTTCAGAGGAGAGGATGTTGCAGCTAAGAAGCAGAGGTCTGAGGCGAGGATGGCTCGTCCAGTTCAAAGTCCGATCAAGATCCACGTGATTTATTTATTTATCGTTTTAGACTGGAGCGAGCACAGCCTCGTCTCTCCACATCATCTCATCACAGGAAGAGTGGAAATGAAAATACACACCCAGCTTTACAGATATCATGCCAGAAATCTTGGAAGAAAGCGCCCAGGCTGTATGTGCTGCTGGCTGAGTGAGAGTGTGGCGCCCCCTCCTGTGTGTTATCGGTAGTGCTAGACCCGTCGCCTTCCCTATGCACCTCCATCTGAGAGGCCTTCCTCAACTTCCTTCAGTTTGGAAAGAACGGAGATCAAAGAGAGACGTAAAGTGAACCTGGAGAAGTCTCTAAAGTACAGCGCTGTGTCCACCGGGTTCCTGACCAGGTTCTGTCTCTGATCAAGAACACTTCAGAGCCTAATGGGAGACGTAAATTTAAAACTGGTCCCCGGTGGACACTGTTGCTGTTACAGTAATTACCAAAAAGAAAATCAACCTTGAGGTTTTATCCTGCAGAAGTAGAATCATCTGTATTCCTCTTTAAAACATTGAATCTACCGTATTTTCCGGACTATAGGTCGCGGCCTATATATGGCTTTTTATAAAATAAGTTGATTTGTAATCATTTATTAACAAAAATTAAACTGAGACACACTCTTACAATAATGTCANTTTCATGGCCTGCGACCTATAGTCAGGTGCGACCTATATATGGCTTTTTATAAAATAAGCTGATTTGTAATCATTTATTAACAAAAATTAAACTGAGACACACTCTTACAATAATGTCAGCTAACAAATATATTTTTTAGGTGTTTATCCTGCTAAAATTATTCATTTATTAAAGAAAAGTTCAGCTCAGACACATATTTGCTATAATTTTTTATCAAACAATTAATTGTTTTTAAGTGTTAATCTTCTTAAAAGCCTTGCTGTGCGCTCCTGTGGAAGATACATTTGCAGCAGAGCTAAACACGGTCCACATGTTGACGTAGGTGCAACCTATATATGGATTTTTCCACTTCTTTGGCAATAATTGGACAATGCGACCTATACTTGGGTGCGACCTATAGTCCAAAAAATACGGTACTTCTGCAGGATTGACCATAAAAAAGTCCATCATTGTAAGAAAAGGGCAAACAGGAAAGGTTTCAAATCCAAAAGAATAAAGTTCTGATCGTTGATAGAAGAAAAAGTCACATTTTAATGATATTAAATATAAAGCATTTTGATCACAACTTTTATTATATTTATACCATAAAAATAACGACTTCCTGACGTGTCATCCGACTTTAATCTAAACACGACTGAAAAAAATCTGAGCCGACTTTGATTCAAATTATTCAGATTAAAAAGGATTTCGACATAAAGTCCTGCTGCATAAAAATGTTTTTTTAAACGCCTCAAGTTTTGTTTTGTGTGAATAGACAAACAGATCGTGTTGTGACACTTACTATGACTCAGCGTTGAGGGAATTACTGCTGAGTCACACTCACTACACTGGCAGCACCATCTCTTTTGGATGTCAGGTGCTTCTTTTAAATAAAGTATTCATGCGGTGGAAGGAATAAATGTGTTTAAACTGAATTAAGTTAAATTAATTGTTCTCATTTCCACTAAATGTTAATAAAGTTGTTTTATCTCGTAAACTCTTTCCTGAATGAAACCACAGATCAATTTTCTTTCAGTCTGAAATCTGTCGTGAGCCACACAGCAGCAACAAACAGAAACCGTGAATCTGAACACTGCAAAACACAGCAAACACACACCACAAAACTCCAGTTTCCTTCAATCTCTAAAGATTTTAACTACTTATTATATACAATTAAAACTAAAATATGGCATTTATCCATAAGTAAAATGAGAAAAGCTACGTATAGTTGGTAAAATCTAATTATGAGCAGATAGGTGCAAATTGATGCATGCCTGGATTTGTTGCAACTCGTTTCTTTCGAGTCCGGCTGCAACAAGATTTTAAACGTCTCATTAGTTTTGTCCCGACTCGTGTTCATTTTCCCTCATCTTCCTCTCCGTGTCTCCTCACTCGTTTTGCTCGTCTTGTTTTCTGATCACATGATCCCGTCACTGTTTCCACCTACCTGCGTCTCTTCCCCCCGCTGCTGGAGGCAGGTTTTGGGGTCCTGGTGGAGACGATCTGACAGTGGACGGTTCCCAGCAACAGCATGAGCCAGATGGCTCCGAACACCTCGGTGGCTGGTATCCCATGAGGCTGAGGGATAGTGACGTACAGCACTGTTGCTGCCGCTGTGGGAAGAACAACACACAGTGAAGACCGGACACGTTTCTGAACCGTTAAATTCGTCGGTCTTTAACACGCTCCTGTGTATAATACGCTTTGACCAATTATTGCCAATAAACCAGAAAAAAAACGTACATAATACGCTTCGGTGTTTAATACGCATCTATTATGCGTCACCGCTACGCGACGCGTTAGCGCCTCATTTGCCCTGCTTAAAATGGCGGCCACAGAA
>JBBPBX010064100.1:6986-20350 GCA_038048925.1 Garcialebias charrua | reverse complement strand
CTGACAGCAGGAAGCTGTGGCCTTATATGGTGTTTTGAGGGGTGGGAATTATGTAAATAACCTTCACGCGTGCACGCGCAGCTGTTTAGGACAGGTGGGATTCATTAAATATACGCACTGCATTTACACACGTTTCCTCATGATAGAAGACTTTGTTGGATCTGACGTGGCATGTTCGTACGAACGCTTCGTACGAACAAAAGTAGGAGAAATTTAGGATAAAAATACGAACATTTTCGTGCATGAGGGCCAATGGTTTTAGTTTAGGTGAATGTATTAGTGATTTAAAAGAGAAAATAAACAGACAATTACAAATACACAATGAGACACAAATGTCCTCTGAATTAATCAAGTTCCAAGTTTATAAAGTTCTGGTCCTTTTCCTAGCTCGCCATCCTTAGATCCAAAGAGGATCTGATCCATCAAGGAAGAGAAAACAATGGAGAAAAAAAACCCGACCTGAAAGGCCAGAAAACCCATTAAGTATTTTATCAAAAACAATCAGGTACAAAGCATATAAAAAATTAAATATTAAATGCAAATGCAATTATTAAATTCCTAATGATTAAACTAATCAACCATTCCAAACATTTAAATCAGGTGAAGTTAACCATAATTTAAATAAAGTAAAAAGAAAAGAACAATCAATCATATTTCAACTAATCAAGTTAAGATTAAAATTGAAAAGTTGAATCAAAGTTCTTATTTCAACTAATCAAGTTAAGGTAGAAATTGAAAAGTTGAATCAAAGTTCTTATTTCAACTAATCAAGTTAAGGTTGAAATTGAAAAGTTGAATCAAAGTGCACTTTCAAAATAATCAATCAAGAAAACAAATAATTTGTCAATAAATATACTGCGCAGTATCAACTTAAATGTACATTCCATTTTGATCATGTCCATACTAAAGTGTCAGAGCTCACACAAAATCAGAAATCAGGTTACCTTCTGGAAGAGAGTGGAGCATACTAAACCATAATCAGCTGTTGTAATCCTGGTGATGATCCAGGTAACAAACACCAACAATTCTAATAAAACAATGCTCCAATAAGCAATCAAGCAGACATTTCATGCTAAAACAATAGTGCTTTCAGATGACAAACTCACCAATAAATCAAATCAGTGGATGCAAAGATTTGTATGACTTTGCCATGAAGACTCCAAACAGCCAGCCACAATCACAGTGAACAGGTGATGCAGTTCAACAGTGCACTGGAGGAGGCGGGGCTTTAAATAAGTTGGCATAGTTTGGGGCAACACAGGAAGTGGGCCCGCCAAATAAAAGACTTGACTAATTAAGGGTTACAGAAGCAACTGTGAACCCATAAATTGAGCTTCGAGCGTAGCTGTTTTATTAATGTTTGTTAGTGAAAACTTGCTCACAGGTAGGTAGTTCCAAACATGGACATTTTTGCAGCCAGTGCTGTCAGTTTAGGATAGTAGTAAGAGATACTTGTAAAATGTTTCCAAGCCCACAGAGGCAAATTTGTCCTTCAATTCTACATCACATTGCAAATAAATGATTTCAACATGTCAACAGCACATCAGAAGCTCTGATGGTGAGAGAAAAACTGCTAATTCTGTCTCGAGTTTGCCTTTGTGGCGGTGCTGACACGACTGTGGCTTCGTGCACTCGGCCCATCTTGTGTGCGTAATTTTAATCATGTGCCCTGTCAATAAAGATATATTCTATTCCTCTAAAGACCTGAAATCGTTTCTCAAACTCCCTCACAACCCTGAAATCTTGTTTTTGTGCTGTTTTACATCAGGATGAACGCTTGCTGCGCACATGAAGACAGGGAAAATGAGCAGAGCCTCCGTTTGCTATCTGCTGCACTAAAACACAGCGCCTCTATAGCGGACAACATAGGAACTGCAGATTTTTAAGAAAATAGCGTTTATTCTTTTTTTTTTTTTTATATAATTCAGATTCATCTGCGGGCCGACTAAAACCCCCTGGCGGGCCGGATGCGGCCCACGGGCCGGGTCTTTGACACCCCTTAGTCGATTTTTAAAATCCAATTCTCCACTTATTATAAATTGAGATTCAATTTATGTCCTCAATAGATTAAAATTAAAGGTGTATTTATTCAGGACCTGATGTGAGGGCTACTCCCTCTCCAGCACTTTGAGATTTTTATTAATGAAAAGTGCGTTATAAATTGAATTCATTACTATTATTATCATTATTTATTATTCTTCAAACCCCAATCTGTCCTCTTATTTTATGCATCTGACTCCAAATAGTTATTTAAATCTGTACCTACATCCTTTTGCTTTTATTAAATGTTTCAGAACGAATAACCCAACTGGATGACTAAATTAAATAAATAAAAATGACTCCGACCTGTTTTTGGTTTTTCTAGAAATTATTATGCTCCTGTCTGCAGTACCTTTTTTCGTCCATCAGGGGTCTCCATTATACTCAGGCTCAGTGTTGCCAGCTGTACGATAATTTTCGTATTTGTACGATAATTTTGCCCTCTGTACGATCAATAATCCCGAAAAAGGCCAAAAATACAATAATTTCGCCATTCTGTGAACGTGTAGTTGTGATCGGTTTCCATCAGCCTGTCGCAACTGTCTGTCTGAGTTTTTTGTGAACCCTGAAGGCGTCTTGAAATTCCAGCTAATCGTGCTTTTCTAAATGTGACAGAAGACTTTCTGTAGAGCTCATTATTTGCCACCAGACAATAATGCGTGTTAATGTCTATGGTTCCCCCCAGTACTGACACCACAAAGCTGTGAGTGCCTGTTAAACGCTACAGTATTCAACAATAAAGTGACTATAGAGCATACTTATTTTGTTTATGATGGGTGTACGATAATCCTACATTTCTCACCTGGCAACCCTGCTCAGGCTATACATGTACACGAAACGACTGTGTCTTTTGCGTCCCCATAGTTGCCAAGTCCGCTTATTTCAAGCGGCATTGGGCTTGTTTTCCCCTGGAGTCGCTTTCAAATTTGATCAGCCGCTTGTGGCGGGTTTTTATTTTTGCTTCTCGCGGACATTGAGTCGCTTATTTGTGCTTGTTTTGAAGGAGCTGATCGCTTCTTTCGGTCTAGAGATCTGGCAACCCTGCGGCTTCCGGTCAACGCTCACAAGACGTGTACATTCACTGGAGCTATTCACAAAAGTACGTCTTCCAAATTGGTAATCCACTCTCTGCTTCTTATATTGGGAAATGCAAGTATGATGCGTTCGGTTCTACCTCCCCACGTCCTATGCACAAATTATAAGGACGACGACGATGTCTCGTGAACCACGTCGAACCTAATGGCTTGTTAGCTTTGCTGTTAGCTGCTAAATTCGTCTACAAAACTAAATTTGGATTATTTAAAGTCAATATTGTTTATCTACACGACGCGCCACTGTACGCTTTGTTAGCGAATCCGATGTGAGCTGTCTACCGTTACAAAGTTATAAAATGTCCGCTGTTGGACAGCCTATGCTATGCTAACGGGAGGTCCCACTGCAATTTCCAAATTTCCCGTTTGTTTAAGTGTTATAACCTAAAATTATTGAGATAGAATGTCATAATCCTTTTTGATCAATCCTTCCAACTGTGAAGGTTCATTCGGCCCTAATTAATTTGTCTCGAACTATCCGCAAATATTTTATTTGTTTATTCAAAAAACTGTTACCCGTCCTGAGGCCTTCTAGCCTGGTTAAACCCAGACCCCCGTTCAGAGCTAAAGTTCTATTTTTTCATTTCACCCATATTCACGCTGTAGAAAATTATTTAATCCTGTTATAATGGAGCTGTGTAAACTGTTTTAATGTAATGTTTATTCTGTGTTTCAGGGCACCAGCACCAACTACTGTACTGAGGAGGTGAAGACTATTTTTGTTACTCTATTAAACTGCTGTATCTAAATAAAACTTTATTCTAATCTGGCGCCTCAATGTTTGTTTCATATTTAATCCTCAGATAGCTTGTGAAAAGTTTAAGAAGAAAAAACAATCCATAAATATGTCATACAGGCTAAAAATACAGTAATCATTATTTTCCTCCTTCTGTTTTTGAATTCTTTAAAGTCCATGACTCACCATGTTTTCAAATTGCATCGCCATTATTTATTTGTTTATTTAAAAATAATACAGGAGCGTTTATTTATATTGTAGAGAAATAACGCTAAATGTGTTATTTCATGATTTATAGCAGATTTTTAGCAAAAGCTCCGGGAAGATCTGCCCCTCTCTTTTTTCTCTCCCCGTGGGTCGGGAGTTCAGAAAGGTAGCCGCGCAGCGGAGCTCTGAGCGCGCGTGCTCCCCGTGCTCCACGCAACAAGGCTGGACAGAACCGAGCCCTGAGTCAACGAAAAGAACTTCAAAGGTAACAGCAGAACGGGGAGCCAGGGAGAAGACGAGAGAAGCCGCGCGGCTCTTGCTCCTCTCTGGGCAGAAGCTGAGAGGCTTTGAGAGCAGCGAGCAACAGTCCGCAGCGGTGTTATATCTTATTAAAACGTCTATAAAATAAATAAAAATAAAAACAGAGCACTGGTCCAGTTGTACACACAAATGCACCAAGAAATATGCAGTTTTAACTCCCATTTTTTTTTAAACCCTCGCCTGGCCCAAATGCAAAAATGAAAATAGACGAAATATTCTACTACAGTAATAGTTTATCATATTATTTTATCCTTTATTTTGTTCTTTATTTTAAAATTATCTCTTACTTATTTTATTTGTTTGTGGGTTTGATTTTTCAATACCTTTATTCCTAGTGTATTATAACGTATTTTACGCACGGTAATATACAATACACCACCTCACCAGATCCCGCCTCTACTTAATCATAAATCAAATTATAAGTAGATTTAATTGACACTGTTTTATAGTTAGCCACAAAACCTAACGAGATTTACAGTAAACTCATTCTAGGGTTACAGGAATGAGGCGAATATTTATTCTAAAACCCCACTCCCCCTCAGCCAGGTAGGCCCGTCGGACCACTGGATGCGCGACCACTGCGTGTTTTTACTCTGGAATCTGGAGTCTTGGCTGGAAACTTATAATTCTACTTTTAATTTTAACGTTCCTTTTTTTCACACGTATTAACCCTGGAGTCCAAACACCCTGAGTAAACTTTGCCTATAAATGTCCAATTTCAGATTTTTTGTTGAAACAGGCAATCTGCTTACCTCTTATTGTGTAGACCGGTCTGTTTTCAGCATGTTGGACTCTCTTCCACACCCTTTATCGTCCTTGTAGAAACATCTCGGTAGGACCTCCAATTTGTTGCGGATTAAACCTTACTTTCCGCTCGAGTTGGTTTTTTGTTTCTCTTTGGATCGAATGCTGGAGTGAAAGACACGACAGAGGTACTTGAAATTCCAAACCCACTTTAATTAATCATAAGTTTAAAAAGTCATAGAATACATTTGTTCTATTTCTAAAAGCCATTACATTTGTTTAAAAGACGTGGACGGTTAGAGAGAGTGGGGAGAGAGGGGGGAATAAAATACATTGAAATGCGTTTCAAGGGAGACCCCATGTATACCACCTGATTAGTCTGAATCCAGTTGTTCTTTTTTTCTGGGTTTCTCTGCGCTTTCTGGCTGGAGGAGGATACTCATGTTTTTTATACTTTTGTAGGGCGTTACCTGCCTTAACCAATAAGAAAAGTTTCTGCTTTAAAGACTGTTGCCCTCCTTTACTGCTAGAAAGCCCCTCAGGGGGGGTTTCAGCATACTCTGGTCTTCGCAGGTTTGAGAGGGGGAAGGGCACTGATACATTGATGACTAAAACTATATATAATGCTGGGTATTTATAAACACACACACACACACTAGTAAACCACTAAATGACCAATTAGTGTAACTAGACATTAAATTACATTAAAAATCCTACACTACACACATAGATCAGAACAGTTCTGATACTTTTCTGACTGAGCAAACATCCAGGGTAAGAAAGGAGGCTTTCAGTAGATTTCCTCACAACTATATATCTTCAAAGTCGTAAAACTGACAAGACAAACAGGCACCAGGTTCTCCCAAGCCACTCAGAGGCCAGGGCAGATCTGTGTTCATGCTTACAATCCTGTGTCTTTTAAAAAAACCTTCAAGATAAATGCAAAAAATATTTTTATTTCATAACAAATGTCAGAAAGATAAGCAGTTTAGTTTTAAGATGCCAGTATACATGATAAAAGCTGATTAAAACTGTCTTAACTTCATTAACAACACTGTTCATCTGTTGGTTTGATTATGACAAACGTCATTACAGCATCACATATGAAACCTACTATGATAATAGCAAAAACAGACATCATTAACCTTGATTATTTAAGGACAAAACGAAATGTCTCTTGTTGTCCTGTTTTCAAACTAAATGAAAAAGATAGTGTTCCTTTTATCTTCACATGCAAGTTCGAGAGGAGAAATCCTTCATGTACCACATTTTGAGGAAATGTCCAGTTTGAATTAAATAGTCCTTGACTATCAAACATTAAACGCACTAATGATTGTACAAATAACACGTTATTCATTGATGACATTTGAATTAACACAAATTAAAAGAAGTCTCTGGATGACTTAATTTATGATGTTTGAATCAAATTAAAGTAATAAAAGTATTATTGTCCCTTCAGGAATAACTCCCAAAAAGTTCATTACTGAGAACGATCAGAGACGTGCTTCAAACTCAAGGTTGTATCACTACAGTTGTATAACACAATCATTGTTCCACACTTAATCTATTGTATTGATGTTTGGGGGAATGCGTGTAAAACAATCACAAAGCCTATTTTTGTATTACAGAAAAGAGCTGTAAGAATTATCACTAGAAAACATTACCGTCATCCATCAAGTACATTATTTTATCAACTGAAGTTATTGAAGTTCCATGATTTGGTAGACTATAATATTTTATCAGTTATGTATAGGGCTCAAAATAATGCATTACCTTTAAATATCCAAATGCATTTTGTTAAAAGACAAAGTTGTTATAATCTTAAGGGGACAGAGATGTTTGTAAAACCACAATTCAGAACTAGTTTGAAGGGACGTTCTACCTCAATCCAGGGAATTAGATTATGGAATGGCTTGGAGAATGTAGTTAAAAATGCCAAGTCAATGTTTACATTTAAGAAAATGATCAAAACGAATGTGTTAAAAAATATATGAAATAGCGTAATGTGTATTGTATTAGTTAGAAAATTAGAAAGAGTTAGTCATTTTGTACTGTTGGTTGAAGATTATTATTGTTTAATCTGATTGTTGGAAAAAAGGGGCAGATATAATAAGATTTATTCTTCTTTCTGCTACCTTTCATTTTTTTATATTTCGTACATTATCATTTATGGGATTGTCTTGTATTGTTCCTTTTGTAAAAAATGAACAAATTTAATAAACATAAACATAAACAAAATGCCAACAGGTGTGGCTAAAAGAATTTCACAGTAAAAATATGACATTTTCTGTGAAATTTGTTATTTCACTTTAGTACATGTCAAGAAATTAAATCTGTAAAAACACATGTGGGCATATTACAGTTATGTATGTTTTTTAAATACATATTTTTTAAATAACTGTCTGTTCACATGATTTCTACAGAAGTTTTATTAATGTAACCTTAAGGTAGGTTTGACGTCATTCCCAGATCCAAGGTTTAATTTTGAGGTAAATGCAACAGCTTTAACCTCAAGTCAAAAAGAAGAGGCTACACATTGTTTATTCTTATATTTTAAAAATATCCAAAAAGGAATCAAAGCATCAAACAAAAAAAATTACTTTTCTTGGAGAAATGTTTGAGATGCTGACACGGTGCTTCAGTACAGTAGTTTGATTAGTCACATCAATCATTTCTTCAACGTTTCTTTTTTTTTAAATAAAAAAGTATGTTATTTTACGTGATGATCTGTGGAAGCTTCACTTGTTCCTTTAATAGATTTGTTTTCTAGTGTTGACGCATTTTATTATGTACAGTTGTGTAAGTTTTTAGGGATTTTGTGTAAATTGTTGCGTCAGAGTAAACTGAATATCCATGTCATTTCTCTGATGTTAGAATCAATACAAGTGGATAATTCAGCTAAAAATTGGAAGCAAATCTTTGAACATCCCAAAATATTGTAATCATTTGGTCAAATAATGTTACAGTTATTTTCATTACAGTACTTCAGTTTTTTTGTTGCTGTACATTTTTTATTCCAATGAATATCTTCATTTTGGCAGCATCTTCATCAATACACTCAAACACACAAAGACTTATAAAGACTGAAGCACAGCTGATTACCAGACTTACCTTTGGCATTTCCATTCCTGTAAACTAAAGCCAAATGAGTCTGAATGACTTAAGAAATGACACAGATACAAAGAGAAATGTGTGCTGCCTCATTAGGAACCAAGTTTTGATCAATACTCAGTGAATTAGAGTGCCACTGATCTGATTAACTCCCCATTATTTTTATAAGCCCTCAGTCAAAAGGCAGAATGAGAAAACATCCCACTTTCTTTTTGCTTTAAGTGACACATCCACTGTGGCCTAAACTGATGTGTTTGATTTGTTTTCCCTGATGGTGAGGCTAATACCTCAGCTTAGTTTAGGACCCTCTCTTCAGCTTTAGAGAGCACATTGACTTATAATCGTTGTAATTCAGTGGCATTATCTATTATAGTACATATTTTGATTATATAAAGCAAAGCTGTTTGTCAAAGGGGTAACTTTATTTTGGAATTTACGTCAACTTGATTGAATTACTGTGGCAGTTTTTACAGTTTCTGTTGTGTTTTTGCTTCACTTAAATTTGAATAATTTCAACACCTGGAACAGATTATATCACTTTCTTCTGTTATATAAAATGCTAATACAGTCGTCCCTCGCTATTTTGCGGTTCGTTTTTCATGGACTCGCTGTATCACAGTTTTTCAAAGTAAGATAGGACGACACACGAATGGTTGATTGATGGATAATCCACACGATTGGCACGGATTATCTTAAAATTTTAAATACATTTTAAATGATCTAGCAACTGCTGCACCTGTGTGCAGCCCACAGCTGCAGGAGAAACTTCCTCTCCGCTCTGCAGCAGTGAGGTGGGCGTGGCCGAGAGCGCTGGCAGATGGCAGAGAGCAGCTGGAGGCAGAGAGCTGATATGGCATGCTGTGCTCTCTTAGAGCGTTTAGAGTTTAGAAACATTGTTTAGAATATTGCAAGTGTGTGGGAAGAGTTTAAAACACCTTAATATATACCTGTAGATAAGTACTAAAATAAACTACTACTAACTAATAAAGTAAATACTAAAATACACTACTACCTACTTACTACTATTACTTGTGTACATAATTTTGTTCCATCTCATGTACCACATGAGATGGTAATGACAATAAAGTTTACTTGAACTACTGTACATGTATCCCTAATTTTGTGGTTTTTCCACTTATCATGGGGGCGTGATAAGTTTCTGTTTCCCATGAATGTAATACATTTACATAAAAGCCTCAGTTGCAGATTCATTTATACTCAGGTACACCCTAGCAACCTGAAGTACCCCAAGGCTTCCTTTTGGGGCCACCTCTTTTTGCAAAATATATTATATCCTTAAAACTGGTTTCCACCCTGTGATTTCTTGTTTTATTTTAATGGTATTCAGCTAATTTCCAATTGTGGCCGTCATCCCTTTTGATGGTCCTGTTGTCTTAATAATTGTAGCTTTTTCCATTTGGGTTTAAAGACAACAAAAAAAAAACTTTAAACAACATGGCTGTAGTAGTTCTTTAAACCTTAGAGTGAGCAAGCTGACAATGACCAGACCACACCCAGACAGTCAAATGAAAAAATGCTTTATTTACAAAGTTTAGTACTTTTCAGGAGCATCTGAATCCAGGAGTTATGATAACTCTTCAAGGAGATGAAGTCTTACTTTGTTCCTTTAGGATTTGTAGTTCTGGAGAGGATCCGAAGATTACCAGGAGTGATGAGGAGAACCGCAGTAGAGACGAGTACAGGTGAAGAGAGAGTGGCAGGACGGACTCAAGAGCTGCGTTTTACTCGAAGGGCTGGAGATCATTGGAGGAATGTCCGGAAGACAATGAGGGATTACCAGGTGTTGGACCTGAGGAGAAATATTTAGACATCACTTAAAACAAGTGGAAACAGGAAGCCAGGAAAACCAGAGCCACAGAAGAAAGATTATTATTAAATTCACTCAAGATAAGGTAAATCTACGCAGGCTGTCACACTATACCAGACTGGCGTGAAATGTTCCAGCAGAGAAAAGCTGACACCCAGGGCCTTAAATACCAGATCTCATCAGCCAGGATCAGGATCATCTGGAGGTGGTTAGAGCCGCCCTGCCACTCAGGAGGCTGAAACGAGTGGTAAGTGCACATACAAGTGGTGATTCCTACATTAAATGATACGATTTACGTTCTTGGGATGTCTGCTGCAAATGCAGGTACTGAAATGAAATGGGTCTACTCTCATGTTGCTTTAATAGTGCCGAGGAAGAAGATAGAAGGAAGCCAAGCTCAGTAAGGAAGAAGCCAAGTTCTCCCGAGGCATGATGGGATTAGTTGTGGGAGCTATAGAGCGATTGCTGCGGCCCTGGATGGAGAGGTTCAGGTGTAGCGGCTCACCCCTGTAGTTAAAGAGATTATCAACAATGAGAATAATCTAAAGAAAAGTTCCTGGACTCCACACATCCTCTGAAAAGTCTCAACAATCGTCAAACAAATTCCCAGAAAAGCCTTTTTATTATATAAGTATTGTGCAGGCGGGAGGCAGTACAGGTGCTCACCCTGTGATCCCCAGCAGCTCCACCCGCCTCCACAAACCTAATAACACACACAGGGGGATGACAAGCTTTTATATTAAAAGCCATATATTCTGATTATTTCTCCCTTTTGTGAATTGCTCTTTTTTCCTCCAAAGGAGACAGAGACAGTGTCCTCATGGCAGAGACACAAAGCTGAGTTGTTTACCGATATAATAGAAACCACCGAAGTTCCACATCCAAGATCTGCAGACATGTCTCTAGTCATGTAGTCACCTTTGTGTTGAACGTTTTACCAAATTCATAACAAGTTTATACATTTAATGTCCTTAATCTGAGGTATTCTGGTTCATTACACATCACATATTCATTTAAAAACCAGGTTGTAGGGCAACAAAATAGAAAAAAAGAAAACCAATGTGGAAGACATCTTTTGTTACTCAATGCATAAGTGCTGGTTTTCTTTTGCCTTTCAGAATTTTAATGTATTTAGAATTACCAGCAAATTACACCTGGGTACTGTTTGATGCTCCCTTCATTAATAAAACAGAAGGTCTCAGTCATGGGACACTGAGGTGGTCTTGAAGTGGGAAGTCATGTATTGGGACTGCTTTACAAGAAGCTATAGTGAGATGAAGGCTGAGGGGGTGATCATGAAGTGGCAGCCGGGGGGTGGGGTGGGGGTCATACATGATCCATGCTCGTGTGGTCCAACCCTACAAGTAATGAGCTAACAATAAATCAAAAGCCAATCATCTGTGAAAGAATGCATCTCGATGATGTATTGCGTGATCTCATACATTATTGTGCATGGTCATGCTCAGAGTCTGAGTCCGGGATGACTCTCTTTTTCTACTTGATTCAATTTTAGCTCAAATTTTGTAATATTTAAAATGACTATACCCTTTTTTGTGTTGGCTATAGTCGATTAACTGATAACTTGCACTAATCTAGTGATTTTCATCCAAATATTACTAAAGGTATACTTATTCAATGATAACATTCTGAGTTCCTTTAAAATCCTTCCATTTTACATCAAGATATTTTGCTAACAAACAGCGACAAATGAGTCCAACAGTTAAAATGCATAAGTTGACAAAACCTCATACAGTTTCTCAAATATGATATAAAGATGAATCTCAGGTACTAGCACCCCAATTTTAGCTGAAGACGTATAAAACTGTCTGTTTGATTAATTAATATTGCTAACAGGGGCAGTATGGTGGAGCAGTTCGTAGAGCTGCTGCCTCTCAGCGAGCAGGTTGCTGGTTCAAATCCCGGCCGGGGGTCTTTCTGGGTGGAGTTTGCATGTTCTCTCCGTGCATGTGTGGGTTTTCTCCGGGTACTCCAGTTTCCACCCACAGATCAAAAACATGCATGTTAGGCTGATTGGTAACTCTAGACTGTCTCTAGGTGAGAGAGAGTGAATGGCTGTTTGTTTCATTTGTCTCTATGTGTCCCTGTGATGGACTTGAAGACCTGTCCAGGGTGTCCCCCGCCCCTCACACAGTGACTGCTGGACATGGGCACCATGACGCCTGCCACCCAAAAAGGAAGAAGCGGTTAAAGATAATGGATGATTGCTAAGGTCACTTAGCTGTGGCAGCCATCTTGAACAGCATTGACTCGAAAAGTTAATCTTGGATGTAAATTCAAAACACCTGTTGAGAGTTTGCATCAATTTTCAGTCAGGTCATCTGGACGGTTTCTGTTGTTGCTGAGACATTTCATCCTTCATCTGAAGGACTTCTTCAGTCTGAGGAGTCACCATACCAAACTGAAAAACTCCTGAGAGTTTCATTAAAACCTGGTCTTCTTCATCTGGCTTATGAGATATTTTATTAACACTACAGACAGATGAACACACATAAGCACAAACACACTCAGAAGTGGCCAAAGACATGATTACCCGCCTTTGGCCTTTTTGGCAGCTGGAACAAAACACAATTGGCCTTCACATTATCTACTGACATATTTTGAAGGAATATGTGTCCCAGTACATCTTGTGCTGTATGTACAAGTAAACAAGATTTTTCTTGAGATTTTGCTGACAAGTATATAATTCTTATAATGCTGTATTTGAGCTGAACCTTTTACTTTTGCATCCTGAGGAGAGTTGGGAAATATGTTCAAGTTCAAGTCGATTTTAATGTCATTCTCATCACATGTGGTACATGAGCTGGAACAAAATGATGTACACAGTGTCCCAGTTACATCCAACAATAGCAAAAATATAAAGTGTAAAAAACCAGCAATAAGGATCTAAGATATAAACTAAGATATACGCCAAACGGCACGCCAAAGATCTAAGATATATGCTAATCACTAATAATACAAAACAACAGCCCATATAATAGTACGTTTTGTATGAGTTTATTAACTTTTAAAAGGAAAATTGTACTCATTCTATCTTTAAAACATAATTTTCTTGTTAATACTCATAAAATTCAATCACTGCTTCAGAAATAGAGACACCAGTTCAATATGGAAGTTATTAAGTTTCAAAGTGCAACATTTTTCTTTAGGGATGAAGTAAATTCACATTAATCATAATAGAAAACAGAAATCCATGAAGATGAACACTTTTTAAACTCACATTTTCAGATTGGTCAAGTTTTTAGAAAAGTGAAGTTTGTTGCAGGTC
>JBBPBX010064099.1:0-20351 GCA_038048925.1 Garcialebias charrua | reverse complement strand
CTCAAAAGTTCTTTGAGCAAGGTTGCATATGAGTCCAGCCATGTTGTTGTTTTTCCCAGTGAAGTCACAGTGAGTCAGTTTCTGGACACACCTTCATATTAAATCTGATCCGATCTGATCAATAACCACAGTAGCCGAGATTCAAAAGTCAGATGCTGCATGTGTTTTGACAGAGGCCTATCTTAATGCATATTTACCATTATGTGTTTTGCAAGGATGAGGTGGGATTCATAAGACTCACTTTTGCCGTTCCACCAACATTGTTCAATGAGGCTATTTAAAAAATTAAAAAATCATTAACAGACCAGGATCAAATTAATTTTCTGTTAACAAGCTTCAATATAGATCCTTCGACGGAGGCATCTTTTAATCTGATCTGCACAACAGATCCAAAACATTAGTTTACCTCAAAGTGAAATAATCAATTTACCCTGAAACCAAAAAATACTGTAGCCTACTTTTATTTCAGAACATACAATGTACGGTTTTCTAAGACCCCCTTGCTAGTATACAGTCTATGATAATTAGCAAATTCCTTGAGCCTTCTAAGATCTGCCTTCTTGTTGGATTTATTTATGTATCGTGTATATTTTCATGTCTAAACGGCACCGCTAGATGCCCTCCTAAATTGTCAATTTGAAATTATTAAGCTCAGTGGCTCATTTATTCAAAGTAAAAATATGGGCTCGTTCATTTTGGCCTGTTGTTCCAGGTATAACCAGGGGTGTCAAACTCATTTTGATCTGGGGGCCGCATACAGCTTAATCTGATCTCAAGGGGGTCAGACCAGAATACTCATTCCAAAAGTCCACTTTTTGTCTTTGTATTAGTGCAAAGAATAAATAAATTATAAAGATATTAACATTAAATTAATTGTCCTTTTACATTTTTACTCAGTTTAACATTTAAGTGCATTACATATTAAAAAACTGATCAGTGATTGCACGTTTTAAAACATTTATTCAACAAACTGTTTTGTTAAATACCCTGATGCATGCTCAATAATCCAGGTAGAGAAATCTAAAAAAGCTAAATCTGGGCTTCTGGACATACAAAAAAACAGTTCTGTTAAAACCCTTTCCTGCATGTTAAAAATGCATCAAAATTTAGAAATGAATGAATTTTAAATCCATTTTCCACATCTAGGAAGCAACTGTGAACCCATAAATTGAGCTTCGAGCGTAGCTGTTTTATTAATGTTTGTTAGTGAAAACTTGCTCACAGGTAGGTAGTCCCAAACATGGACATTTTTGCAGCCAGTGCTGTCAGTTTAGGATAGTAGTAAGAGATACTTGTAAAATGTTTCCAAGCCCACAGAGGCAAATTTGTCCTTCAATTCTACATCACATTGCAAATAAATGATTTCAACATGTCAACAGCACATCAGAAGCTCTGATGGTGAGTGGTGAGAGAAAAACTGCAAATTCTGTCTCGAGTTTGCCTTTGTGGCGGTGCTGACACGACTGTGGCTTCGTGCACTCGGCCCATCTTGTGTGCGTAATTTTAATCATGTGCCCTGTCAATAAAGATATATTCTATTCTTCTAAAGACCTGAAATCGTTTCTCAAACTCCCTCACAACCCTGAAATCTTGTTTTTGTGCTGTTTCACATCAGGATGAACGCTTGCTGCGCACATGAAGACAGGGAAAATGAGCAGAGCCTCCGTTTGCTATCTGCTGCACTAAAACACAGCGCCTCTATAGCGGACAACATAGGAACTGCAGATTTTTAAGAAAATAGCGTTTATTTTTTTTTTTTTTTTTAATAATTCAGATTCATCTGCGGGCCGACTAAAACCCCCTGGCGGGCCGGGTGCGGCTTGACGGGCCTTAGTCGATTTTTAAAGTCCAATTCTCCACTTATTATAAATTGAGATTCAATTTATGTCCTCAATAGATTAAAATTAAAGGTGTATTTATTTAAGACCTGTCTGTGAGGGCTACTCCCTCTTTAGCACTTTGAGATTTTCATTAATGAAAAGTGTGTTATAAATTGAATTCATTACTATTATTATCATTATTTATTATTCTTCAAACCCCAATCTGTCCTCTTCTTTTATTCATCTGACTCCAAACAGTTATTAAAATCTGCACCTGCATCCTTTTACTTTTATTAAATGTTTCAGAACGAATAACCCAACTGGATGACTAAATTAAATTACAGATAAAAGTGACTCCCACCTATGTTTGGTTTTTCTAGAAATTATTATGCTCCTGTCTGCAGTACCTTTTTCGTCCATCAGGGGTCTCCATTATACTCAGGCTCAGTGTTGCCAGCTGTACGATAATTTTCGTATATGTATGATAATTTGCCCTCTGTACGATCAATAATCCCGAAAAAGGCCAAAAATACAATAATTTCGCCATTCTGTGAACGTGTAGTTGTGATCGGTTTCCATCAGCCTGTCGCAACTGTCTGTCTGAGTTTTTTGTGAACCCTGAAGGCGTCTTGAAATTCCAGCTAATCGTGCTTTTCTAAATATAACAGAAGACTTTCTGTAGAGCTCATTATTTGCCACCAGACAATAATGCGTGTTAATGTCTATGGTTCCCCCCAGTACTGACACCACAAAGCTGTGAGTGCCTGTTAAATGCTACAGTATTCAACAATAAAGTGACTATAGAGCATACTTATTTTGTTTATGATGGGTGTACGATAATCCTACATTTCTCACCTGGCAACCCTGCTCAGGCTATACATGTACACGAAACGACTGTGTCTTTTGCGTCCCCATAGTTGCCACGTCCGCTTATTTCAAGCGGCATTGGGCTTGTTTTCCCCTGGAGTCGCTTTCAAATTTGATCAGCCGCTTGTGGCGGGTTTTTATTTTGCTTCTCGCGGACATTAAGTCACTTATTTGTGCTTGTTTTGAAGGAGCTGATCGCTTCTTTCGGTCTAGAGATCTGGCAACCCTGCTCTCCGGTCAACGCTCACAAGACGTGTACATTCACTGGAGCTATTCACAAAAGTACGTCTTCCAAATTGGTAATCCACTCTCTGCTTATCGTTTCTCTACACGACGTCACTCTGTATGCTTTGTTAAGCGAAACCGATGTGAGCTGTCTACCGTTACAAAGTTATAAAATGTCCGCTGTTGGACAGCCTATGCTATGCTAACGGGAGGTCCCACTGCAATTTCCAAATTTCCCGTTTGTTTAAGTGTTATAACCTAAAATTATTGAGATAGAATGTCATAATCCTTTTTGATCAATCCTTCCAACCGTGAAGGTTCATTCGGCCCTAATTAATTTGTCTCGAACTGTCCGCAAATATTTTATTTGTTTATTCAAAAAACTGTTACACGTCCTACGGCCTTCTAGCCTGGTTAAAACCAGACCCCCGTTCAGAGCTAAAGTTCTATTTTTTCATTTCACCCATATTCACGCTGTAGAAAATTATTTAATCCTGTTATAATGGAGCTGTGTAAACTGTTTTAATGTAATGTTTATTCTGTGTTTCAGGGCACCAGCACCAACTACTGTACTGAGGAGGTGAAGACTACTTTTGTTACTCTATTAAACTGCTGTATCTAAATAAAACTTTATTCTAATCTCGGCGCCTCAATGTTTGTTTCATATTTAATCCTCAGATAGCTTGTGAAAAGTTTAAGAAGAAAAACCCATCCATAAATATGTCATACAGGCTAAAAATACAGTAATCATTATTTTCCTCCCTCTGTTTTTGAATTCTTTAAAGTCCATGACTCACCATGTTTTCAAATTACATCGCCATTATTTATTTGTTTATTTAAAAATAATACAGGAGCGTTTGTTTATATTGTAGAGAAATAACGCTAAATGTGTTATTTCATGATTTATAGCAGATTTTTAGCAAAAGCTCCGGGAAGATCTGCCCCTCTCTTTTTTCTCTCCCCGTGGGTCGGGAGTTCAGAAAGGTAGCCGTGCAGCGGAGCTCTGAGCACGAGTCCTCCCCGTGCTCCACGCAACAAGGCTGGACAGAACCGAGCCCTGAGTCAACGAAAAGAACTTCAAAGGTAACAGCAGAACGGGGAGCCAGGGAGAAGACGAGAGAAGCCCCGTGGCTCTTGCTCCTCTCTGGGCAGAAGCTGAGAGGCTTTGAGAGCAACGAGCAACAGTCCGCAGCGGTGTTATATCTTATTAAAATGTCTATAAAATAAAATAAAATAAAAACAGAGCACTGGTCCAGTTGTACACACAAATGCACCAAGAAATATGCAGTTTTAACTCCCTTTTTTTTTTAAACCCTCGCCTGGCCCAAATGCAAAAATGAAAATAGACGAAATATTCTACTACAGTAATAGTTTATCATATTATTTTATCCTTTATTTTGTTCTTTATTTTAAAATTATCTCTTACTTATTTTATTTGTTTGTGGGTTTGATTTTTCAATACCTTTATTCCTAGTGTATTATAACGTATTTTACGCACGGTAATATACAAATACACCACCTCACCAGATTCCGCCTCTACTTATCATAAATCAAATTATAAGTAGATTTAATTGACACTGTTTTATAGTTAGCCACAAAACCTAACGAGACTTACAGTAAACTCAGTCTAGGGTTACAGGAGTGAGGCGAATATTTATTCTAAAACCCCACTCCCCCTCAGCCAGGTGGGCCCGTCGGACCACTGGATGTGCGACCACTGCGTGTTTTTACTCTGGAATCTGGAGTCTTGGCTGGAAACTTATAATTCTACTTTTAATTTTAACGTTCCTTTTTTTCACACGTATTAACCCTGGAGTCCAAACACCCTGAGTAAACTTTGCCTATAAATGTCCAATTTCAGATTTTTTGTTGAAACAGGCAATCTGCTTACCTCTTATTGTGTAGACCGGTCTGTTTTCAGCATGTTGGACTCTCTTCCACCCCCTTTATCGTCCTTGTAGAAACATCTCGGTGGGACCTCCAATTTGTTGTGGATTAAACCTTACTTTCCGCTCGAGTTAGTTTTTTGTTTCTCTTTGGATCGAATGCTGGAGTGAAAGACACAACAGAGGTACTTGAAATTCCAAACCCACTTTAATTAATCATAAGTTTAAAAAGTCACAGAATACATTTGTTCTATTTCTAAAAGCCATTACATTTGTTTAAAAGACGTGGACAGTGAGAGAGAGAAAAAAGAGAGGAGGCAGGGAGAGAGGGGGGAAGAAGGGACATTTGAAATATGCATTTCAAGGGAGACCCCATGTATACCACCTGATTAGTCTGAATCCAGTTGTTCTTCTCCCTGGGTTTCTCTGCGTTTCTGGCTGGAGGAGGATACTCATGTTTTTTATACTTTTGTAGGGCGTTGCCTGCCTTAACCAATAAGAAAAGTTTCTGCTTTAAAGACTGTTGCCCTCCTTTACTGCCAGAAAGCCCCTCAGGGGGGTTTCAGCTTACTCTGGTCTTTGTAGGTTTGAGAGGGGGAAGGGCACTGGCACATTGATGACTAAAACTACATATAATGCTGGGTATTTATAAACACACACACACACACTAGTAAACCACTAAATGACCAATTAGTGTAACTAGACATTAAATTACATAAAAAATCCTACACTACACACATAGATCAGAACTATTCTGATACTTTGAATCACTGAAATTTACGAAACACAATAAGGAACAGAAAAAGTAGAACAGACGAAAAAACATTGTCATCCCTTGTGTTGCTGGACTATCAGAGAATTTCCAAAGGATTTTCAACAAACACAACATCCTAGTACATTTCAATCCCAGCAGGACTCTCAGACAGAGGCTGGTCTACCCTAAAGACAAAACCCCCACACACAAACAGAGTGGTGTAGTGTATGTAGTCCAGTGCAGCGAGGACTGTCCAGACCTATACATTGGATAAACTAAACAGTCCATCCACAGACGAATGTCCCAACACAGGAGAGCCTCCTCCTCTGGACAAAACTCAGCTGTTCACCTCCACCTCACGGACAAGGGACACTCTTTTGAGGACCAGAATGTACATATTTTGGACCGAGAGCACAGATGGTTTGAGAGGGGTGTGAAGGAGGCGATTTATGTAAAAAGAGAGAAACCATCATTAAACAGAGGAGGAGGTCTAATGCCAGGTTCACACCAAACGCCTCGAAGCAGCCACTTTACATGCAAAGTCTATGTGGAGGCGCGGCCAGGGGAGGTGCAGCCAGGAGCAGCACATCTTGAGCAGTTCAAGCAGCGCAGCAACGAGGGGCAGCTCTTTCTCACGCACGCGCGCGTCCAAAGCAGACGAGGCATCGAGCAGCCAAAGTTCATTCAAATGAACTTTGGCTGCTCGATGCGTCGCAGCAACCTATCGGGAGAGACTCTGCTATGTGATGACGCAACAACGACGGGACTTTCTGTGGACTTTTTAAACTTACCCCAACGAGCCTCCATGAAGACACCACCAGCCTCCAGTAAGTAACTTGGCATTTTTACATTTGTTGCTGTCAGCTCGAGCTTAGATCACCCCAAACATAACAAAACGTTTTAATCTCAACAAAGACTTTAGGAGTTGCAGTTCGGCTTGTAGAAAACCCACTCAAGTAGTAACGGGGCTGACGTACAGCTGATCTTTATCTGCCCAGTGAACAGAAAACAAAAGAAATCTGACCGGGAAGGGAGCCAGACACTGCTCCAACTGCGCGCGTTCGGTGTGAACACACATCTGGTGACAAGCAGCAAACATGGTGCATTGGGAGCATTTTGATGCGTTTGGTGTGAACGTAGCATAAGATTCCAAATTTCTAAAACTTATGGTGCGGCTCTGGGTTTGGTTCCCAGGCGTCTCACACCTGATGGCAACAGAGGAACCTCTTTTGTGAACTAGACTAACAAAGACTTTGACAGGTCCGTGCTATTAATGTGTGAGGTGTGACTTGTCAATTTACATGCAGTAGGATGTGTGTGTTTTCTGTAAGCTCTGTTTTCACACACTGAACTTTGAATGGGTCACAGGCAGTGGTGGACAAATGAACGCTAGGTAGCGCTAAAGCGCTAATCCGCTTACAGTGGACCTAAACTTTTTGTCAGCGTTTTTGTGAATTGACTAACTTTTATAATTCATAAGCGGATTTGTGCTATTTTTATTTAAAATGCAGTACCGCTAATAACTAATTATCTATCAGTAAAAACCAATAAACTTATTTACAAGCTCTTATGCTGCTTGTTTTACCTTTTTCCCCACCGTAAACAGCAGAGAGGAGGAAGGGTGTGAGGGGGAGGGGGGCAGAGCTGAGAACAGACTCGGATCTACCATGTAGGTAAATGCCTGGGGGTCCCATTTCAGCAGTGGCCCCGGCCCCGCCTCGCCCCGTGCAGTCACCTACATCACTAACATTGATCCTGCTTGTTAATGTACATTTAACATAAAAATAATTATAGTTACGATGAAAACGATCATTAAATACGCAATAAAAAAAACGGTCGATTTCTTTATCCCCCTACTAAAAATGGACTATTCCATCTTGACATCTTCCGGGTCACTCAGAGGTGAACTCGGGGGCTAATTCTGTGGCTACTGTTTGTGCTGGGTACTTGGATAAATCCGTAGAGAACCCCGCTGTTTCAAGCCAAATTAACGCGGCCGGAGGAGTTTATTGAGGGTTTTGTGTCGACCATTTGACGGTGAGTCGTTATTTTTATGTATTTTAGTTACTTTTCATTAAATCTGTTGACTACCTATAGACGCTAACTCTGTGTCTGCCTGTTGGTAGTGCTGGGTTACTAATGGATAAATCCGTAGAGAACCCCGCTGTTTCAAGCCAAATTAACGTGGCCGGATGATTTTATTGTGTGTTTTGTGTCGACCATTCGACGGCGAGTCGTTAGTTTCATGTATTTGGGTTACTTTTATGTATAAATGCGGTGGCGACACACCCGTGTATTTGAGATTTAAACGTGGTTTTAGGGATTAAAAGATCATTCTATTTTTTGTTAATTTCGTGGCCGAATAGAATATATGTACGTAAAGTATTAAATAAATCCTTTGATTTTTGTAATTTCATCCTTTTAGGATCATTTTTGTTACTTTTCAGTTGGCAGTGTAGTGCAAATATTGATAACGCTGCCGGCTATATATAAATATATATATATATATATATATATATATATATATATATAATATATAAAAGAAATATATAAATAGCGGATTAGATTAGCTTCCCCTAATTTTCATAAGACATTTGTGCTTTTGAAATTGTGGACCTAAAAAAATTAATAAGCGTTTTAGAAATTGTGGAACTAATTTTTTAATTAGCGGTGCCCAGCTTTGGTCACAGGTATGTGTTATCCCAAGTATGTGTGGGTGTTAGATTCCAATTTACATATGTTGGTGCGTGTCAATGGCTTACCCTGTTTATAAATTCTCCCTCTCACAGTTTGCTCATTGGATTGATAAAGCTTCCTCGGATGAGAAGCGAAACGTTTTCTGTTACAAATAAATTCCAGTTGTTCTGTATTGAACGCCTTTTTTGATTTTATCATGTCCTGGATGACTGAGAAGCTTCACCAGCATAATTCTTATAGCTCTTTTTTGTAAAATAAAAATAGGGTTTGTAATAGTTTTGCATGCTTTCCCCTAAACTTCAATACATTAGATTTGTAATGATTTCAGTAAACCCAGATGGTACGAGACCCGGAACGAGACAAGACTCCACAAGATAAAAAATTCAACAGTGTTTATTGTGCAGGTGACTATGTACAGGTGGTCCTCTGGAGCTTCCTGGGAAACAAACAGGATGTCAGATGGGTTGAAACAAGAGAGGTCCTTTGAGTACTTGTACTGTTTTTTCCTCTTACAGGTTGGATGGTTTGAGTGGAGCGTGAGTGAATCCAAGTGAGTCCAGAGGAAGGTGAATCAGTCTCACAGAGGAATGGCAGTAGATCAGGCACGAGGACCAGGCACTGAACCCAAGGCGTACCAGAACAGGAAGGGATCCAAGAACACAGGAGAACTGGAGGCACAGAGAACGAGGTTAGTAACTTTTCTCAAAGAAACAAACAGGCTGGGAGCATAAATACCATAAGTAGCTCAATGCCCCAGCGAGGAGTGGAACTTGACTGCAGCCTTATATAGGTGAAGGTCTCATCAGGGAGATAGCCGGCAGCTGTGGTAATTGGCGGCCATCTTGGGTTGCAGCCAGTAGCACTCCCTACAGTACCCCCCCCTCAAGAGTCGCCCCTCGGCGACCCGAGGCGCTTCTCAGGATGGGCCCTGTAGAACGAGGAGATCAAGCTCGGATCCAGGATGAACGACCGAGGAATCCACGACCTCTCCTCCGGACCGTAGCCCTCCCAATCCACCAGGTACTGGAAGCCACGACCCCTGCGTCGTACGTCAAGGATGGACCGAACAGTAAAAGCAGGATGGTTGTCGATGATCCGGGCAGGAGGAGGAAGGTTGTCAGGGGGACACAAAGGACTCACGGAAACAGGCTTGATCTGTGAGACGTGGAAGGTGGGATGGATCCTCATGGAGCTGGGGAGCCGCAGTCTGACCGCAGACGGGTTAACGAGCTTGATGATGGGAAAGGGGCCAATAAAGCGAGGAGCCAGTTTCCGAGGAACGTCCTTCAAATGAATGTCTCTAGTGGACAACCAAACCTCCTGACCCACTTGATAGAGGGGCGCAGAAGAGCGGCGGCGATCAGCAAAACGTTTATTTTGAGCCGCCGTGCGTAGAAGAGCAGACCTGGCCTGGCGCCAAACACGTCGACATCGTCGGAAGTGATGGAGCACAGATGGGACCGAAATGTCGGACTCCTGGCTGGGAAACAAAGGAGGAGCATAGCCGAGAGATGCCTCAAAAGGCGACATACCTGTAGCCGAGGACTTGTGGGTGTTGTGAGCATATTCGACCCAAACGAGATGCTGACTCCAAGCCGAGGGGTTGGACTCCACCACACACCGAAGCATGGCCTCCAACTCCTGGTTGCATCTCTCCGTCTGGCCGTTCGATTGGGGATGATACCCCGAGGTTAGGCTGGGAGATGCCCCCAACGACTGACAAAAGCTGCGCCAAACTTGGGAGATGAACTGAGGACCACGATCCGAAACCACATCAGAGGGTATACCATGGACCCTAAACACATGTTGGAGCAGAAGTTGAGCAGTCTCCATCGCAGAGGGGAGTTTGGGTAACGGAATGAAGTGAACCGCCTTGGAAAACCTGTCGATGACAGTGAGGATGGTGGTGTGGCCGTCTGAAGGGGGTAGACCAGTGACAAAGTCCACCGCTACATGCGACCAGGGACGAGCAGGCGTGGGCAGAGGTTGAAGGAGTCCCGCAGGCGGTTGGTTCCCAGACTTGTTCCTTGCGCATGTTTGACAGGCAGTGACAAACTCCTTGATGTCCTGAGCCATAGTCGGCCACCAGAAGTGTTGCTTGGCTAGAGATAACATGCGGGCTATACCAGGGTGACAAGAGAGTTTATTTGTGTGGAGCCAAGTTAATACCTTCGATTTCACGGAGGCAGGGACAAAAAGGGTTCCAGGGGGTCCAGTGCCTGGGTCAGGTTCCAGCCTCTGAGCCTCTTTCACCTCTTTCTCGATAGTCCAAGTCAAAGTCAAAGCTCCCACGATGCGAACAGGAGGAATCATCCTCTCCTCAGTTTCCGGAGCATCCGTGGGCGAGAACTGGCGAGAAAGAGCATCTGGTTTGATGTTCTTTGAACCCGGTCTGAAAGTGAGAATGTAGTTAAAGCGGTTGAAAAATAAAGACCATCGTGCCTGTCTGGGTGTCAGTCTCTTAGCATCCCTGAGGTAAGTTAGATTCTTGTGATCGGTCCAAATAACAAAAGGTGTCTCTGTGCCCTCCAACCAATGTCTCCATTCCTCCATGGCTAATTTTACCGCTAACAGTTCGCGGTTGCCAACATCGTAATTCCTCTCAGCAGGGGATAGACGGCGAGAGAAGTAGGCACATGGATGGACCTTGTTATCTGTGAGAGATCTTTGGGACAACACTGCACCTACACCAGTGTCAGAGGCATCCACCTCCAATATGAATTGACGGTTGGGGTCAGGGTGACTGAGAACAGGTGTGGATGAAAAAAGGTGTTTCAGCTTACCAAAGGCTGCGTCTGCCTCAGGTGTCCATCTAAAAGTCCTGTTGGTGGAGGTGAGTTGCGAGAGGGGTGCAGCGATGCGGCTGTAATCCTTAATGAAACGTCGATAGAAGTTAGCAAACCCCAGAAATCGTTGTAACTGTTTCCTGTTTTCGGGAACGGGCCATTCCACCACAGCCCTTGTTTTTTCTGGATCGGTCCGGTATCGGCCACCTTCAAAAATAAATCCCAAAAAGGACACGGACGACACGTGAAAGTCACACTTTTCACTCTTAACAAACAGTTGATTTTCATACAGTCTCTTTAATACAGTCCTGACTTGTGTTACGTGCTCCTCTTCGCTGTGAGAGAAAATGAGAATGTCATCCAGGTATACAAACACAAAATCACCTAAGAAGTCTCTCAGAACGTCATTGACCAGAGCCTGAAATACTGCGGGAGCGTTGGTTAAACCAAAAGGCATAACTAAATATTCAAAATGTCCCAGTGGTGTTCTGAAAGCAGTCTTCCACTCATCTCCCTCTTTTATGCGCACTAGATGGTAAGCGTTGCGCAAGTCCAGTTTAGTGAAGATGGTTGCAGACTGAAGTTGTTCATGAATGGAGTCTATGAGTGGGAGAGGATATTTGTTCTTGACGGTGATTGCGTTCAAGCCCCTGTAATCAATGCAAGGTCTCAAAGAGTTGTCCTTCTTCTTAACAAAGAAGAAACCTGCTCCAACTGGTGATGTTGAGGGACGTATGATACCCGAGTCAAGGGAGTCCTTAATGTACTCTTTCATAGATTCCCTTTCAGGACCAGAAAGGTTGTATAAACGACTCGAAGGCAGTGGGGACCCAGGAAGGAGGTCGATGGAACAGTCGTAAGGACGATGAGGGGGCAAAGACAGAGCTTTTTGCTTACTGAACACAAAAGCCAAGTCATGGTAAACAGGGGGAATACCGGTTGTGTCAACATCCTCCTCAGTGAAATTAGCCTTAGGAAGATCATAGATGGCTGCACGTAAACAGTGTTTCAAACAATAATCACTCCATCCCTCCACTCTCCCGAGCTCCCAGTTAATGTTTGGGTTGTGTTTCTTCAACCAGGGGTAGCCTAAAATCAATGGTGCGTTTGGTGACTCAATAACATAAAAATCAGTCATTTCATGGTGGTTTCCAGATATTAAATGCAAACCCACAGTTTTACATCTAATTCGTCCTACCACATCCCCAGTGACACCTGCTACAGATAAGGGGTTAACTGTTTGTGTGGGAATGGATAATTCCTTAACTAAATTCATACTAATCAAATTCTCCTCAGCACCAGAGTCTACCAGTGCAGTAACAGGGAGACGATCTTGAGAGGTTTGGAGTGTCATTTTTAATGTGAGTCGACAAGTGGCAGAAAGATTGGAAGCTCCCACCAGTATTTTTCTTCTTACTGGTGGGACCTTTCGTTTCCCAGCAACGGGCAGTTGCGCAGATAATGACCAGACTCTCCACAATAATTGCACAAATTCAGGCTCCTTCGTCTCTGTCTCTCTTCAGGAGATAGATGAGCCCGCCCCACCTGCATCGGTTCGGGTTCTGGTAGTGCACGCAGACGAGTGGCTGGACCGATAGGTGTAGGAGATTCGGAAACAAAGTCTCTCTGGGGTTTGTAGTTCATTGGAGTGTGTCTGTAGGCGTTTCGCTCACCTGCCGCTGTCGTGAACCCGGAAGTGGGGAGCTTCTGGTAATTGTAGTTTCTCTCCCGGAAGCGTTCTCGAAGACGTTCGTCGATACAAACAGCGAGGTTTATGAGTTCATCCAGACTCCCTGGTTCATCACGGCAAGCGATTTGGTCCTTCACAATGTCCGACAAGGAATTCAAAAATGTACCTTGTAACGATAGTTCATTCCAACCGGTCTGGGCAGCGATGACGCGGAACTCGAGGGCGTGTTCCGCTACTGGTCGTCGACCCTGACGTAATCCCAGTAGTCGCTTTACGGCATTGGGTTGTTTCATCGGCCGGTCGAATATTCTGCAAAACTCTTGTAAAAAGACATCGTACGGGACAGAATCCAAATCGTGAGACAACAGGAAGGAATTGGCCCATCTCAATGCTTCACCCTTTAGCTGGCTAACGAGGTAAGTTATCTTTGAAATGCTGGTTGCGTATGTGTGGGGAGCCCCCTTAAATGCCAATTTACATTGAAGCAAAAATCCTCCACAACTCTCAGGATCACCAGAAAAGAACTCAGAAGGTTTTACCGCTATTGGTGGAGATGTGAAATGATTCTCAGGGACGAAGGCGGCGGCGCCAGACTCCTGAGGAGCTGTAGGTGCATCCGAAGTCGAGAGCCTTTGGTTCAACGTGTACACCATGTTTCCCAGGTCTTGTACGCTGGCCTGAGCTGCTTGTTGCTGCAAAGAGAGACGTTCAAACATGTTTTCAAGTCTTTCCATTCGTTGTTCCTGTGAAGTGGATGACGCTTGCTCGCTCCTGATCTCGCTCTGGGTCTTATGTGGCTGGGGCATTCTGTAATGATTTCAGTAAACCCAGATGGTACGAGACCCGGAACGAGACAAGACTCCACAAGATAAAAAATTCAACAGTGTTTATTGTGCAGGTGACTATGTACAGGTGGTCCTCTGGAGCTTCCTGGGAAACAAACAGGATGTCAGATGGGTTGAAACAAGAGAGGTCCTTTGAGTACTTGTACTGTTTTTTCCTCTTACAGGTTGGATGGTTTGAGTGGAGCGTGAGTGAATCCAAGTGAGTCCAGAGGAAGGTGAATCAGTCTCACAGAGGAATGGCAGTAGATCAGGCACGAGGACCAGGCACTGAACCCAAGGCGTACCAGAACAGGAAGGGATCCAAGAACACAGGAGAACTGGAGGCACAGAGAACGAGGTTAGTAACTTTTCTCAAAGAAACAAACAGGCTGGGAGCATAAATACCATAAGTAGCTCAATGCCCCAGCGAGGAGTGGAACTTGACTGCAGCCTTATATAGGTGAAGGTCTCATCAGGGAGATAGCCGGCAGCTGTGGTAATTGGCGGCCATCTTGGGTTGCAGCCAGTAGCACTCCCTACAACAACATCTTCAATTTCAAATGGATCGTCATCAACAATTCTCTTTTTGTTACTGAATATCATGTAGTTAGTTTTATCTAAATTCAAAGATAATTTGTTTACTCACACCCAGTGGACCGAATGTGTTACAGGATGCTTTTATTGTGAAAGGTCCAGAGGACCGGATGTTTGGTTGGTATATAAGGCGGTGTTGGGTGGTTTTCCCGCCAGTTTAGTAGGAGTTGATTAAAAGTGAAGAACTATATCCCGAACTATATCCCGTCGTATATGATCCGAGATGATGAATCTCTAAATATATAATCATGCCTAAACCTTACACAAAATAACACCCAAAAAAACCACCCCAAAAAATGATCCAGAGATTTGATAAATCTCAATCTGGTCATCTGGACAGTTTCTTTTAGTCGAAACGTTTCACCCTCAGTCCAGAGGGCTTCCTCAGTCAGAGTTCCAGCATACCGATCCTCCCCCACCAAGCTGCCAACAACTTATGTGGACCAACCAGTTTGCTGGAGCCAAGATGGTTTCTGGGGGCCGTCCTGTCCCTCGTCGACTCCTCCCAGGCAGGCAGCCACAGCCAAAGTGGTTCAAAACAAGAAAGTTCATACTCAATAATCCAGGTATCAAATCTGATAAATCTCAATCTGGTCATCTGGACAGTTTCTTTTAGTCGAAACGTTTCACCCTCAGTCCAGAGGGCTTCCTCAGTCAGAGTTCCAGCATACCGATCCTCCCCCACCAAGCTGCAAACAACTTTTTATTTATTTATTTATAATTAAATATTATAATTTATTTTATTGAGTATGAACTTTCTTGATCCAGAGATTCTTTTTCTCGTAGACGAACTGTCTGCAGGCAGAATGTCAACATTTTAAAATTGGGCAATTGAGGATACTGTATTTCAGTTACTTATTCTGCGTTGCATTTGCAAAAGACCAAACTGGCCAAAAGTCTGTCTGTCATTTGTGCACGATGAGGACGTAAAATGATCCCACCATGGCTGAAGACACGCTCCACTGGAGCACTGCCAAAACTCTGGTGGCCACATTAAAGAGTGAAAGAAGAGTGTGCATGTTCATTGCCCAGAACAAGAGGGCGTTCTGTCCATCAGCAATATGGAGGTAATGACTTAGCTGTAGTGCTGGACAGGTCTGGACATCCTTCTTCTGTCTCTTGCAGTAAGCAACAAACAGTCCTCCATCTTCACAGTCCTTTTGATATTTATCACCAGGAGTCACGTGTTGCGCTGACTTTGCAAGATCTGCAGCATTTTCCAGGATCAGCTCTGACAAAACATCAAATTAAAAGCGGCAAAAGAGCCCTTATTATAATTTTAGACAGTAAATAAATAAAAACACAGAAAATGTACACCAAATACAGTCGTTACCTTTAACTTGTTGTGTCACCTCTGTCTTCGTGTCTTCACTTCCCAACACATGGTGTTCCACCCATAACAAAGAAAACGCTGGAAAGCAGCTGCTTTGAGGTACACTGGATCTGAAAAAGGTGCAGTAATCCCTTCTTCTGCTCTTGCCATTCGCACACTGATAAAGATTCCAAGAAATTGTTTGTTCAAAGATACTTGGAGACTCCTGACCAGACCATTCAGGAATCGGACTTGAGGCTTCAGTTTCTCAAGGTGGTGATTGAGGGACAGCACGGATGGAACAACAGTAGACAGGGGCAGATTCCAACCAACGATCAAATCATGGTCCAACATGGCGGCGCGTGCAAACGTTGCGGCTTCTCTCTCTCCCAGCAACACGGTGCTTTCGTCTGTCTTGTCCTGCACGCCGCAATTTACCGGCACGTCTTTGTCTTGTCTACGTGTTCAAGAACGCAAGTATAGCCGTGAATTCCTGCTTGATGTCGGAAAAACCGCTCATTTGGGAATAAACAGCGAACTTCAGGAGAAGCTACATGAGCTCGAGGTGGAGTTACATCAGCTTCGTGACTGCGAGCTGCTCTGGAAGCCAGCCCGGACCTTCCCTCCATCGCGCCCGCCGTGGAAGTACCACAAGCGGCGTGACGCTTCACCGCGCCCGCCATGGAAACGCCACAAGCGGCGTGACAGGAAACAGAAGCGGGGTAAACGCGGAGGGATCAGAGCGAGGCTAGCAGCTAGCCCACACAGGCCGGCGATCCCATCCATGGTTCTGGCTAACGTGCGCTCCTTGGACAACAAATTGGATTATATACGCCTGCTGCGAACGACACAAAAGACTGTGAGAGACTGCTGTGTGTTTGTATTCACGGAAACGTGGCTCAACAACAACGTTCTGGACCATGCTATTCAGCTGGAGCAGCTAACATGCTACAGAGCGGACCGAACCCTCGAGGGAGGTAAGAAAAGGGGAGGGGGGCTCTGTGTTTACATCAACAACGCATGGTGTCGTGATGCTGCTGTGGTCTACAAACACTGCTCACCTTTAGTGGAGTTCATGACTATTAAATGCAGACCGTTCTTTTTACCGAGGGAGTTTACAGCTGTTTTGATTGTTGCTGTATATATCCCCCCAAGCTCCAACAGCAAAGATAGAGGTGAGGCACTAAATGAACTATATCTGCACATCAGTGAGCAACAAACAGCCCATCCTGATGCTTTTCTCATCACGGCTGGTGATTTCAACCATGCAGATTTAAAGAGTGTTCTTCCAAAAACATACAGAAACATAAACTTTGCAACAAGAGGAAACAACACCCTGGACCAGGTTTACACCACCATGAAAAATTCCTACAGAGCCATCCCCCTCCCCCACATTGGTGCTTCTGACCATATCTGTGTTATGCTAAAGCCAGCATACAGGCCACTGGTGAAAGTCACAAAACCAGTCCGCAAGCAGATACGAGTGTGGCCAGAGGGGTCTTCAGAGGCACTCCAGGACTGTTTTGACACCACAGATTGGAGTATGTTCAAAGAAGCTGCTACCACAAACAACACCACATGTCTCCAGGAGTACTCAGACACTGTATGTTCATACATCACCAAGTGCATTGATGATGTAACCAACCTTAAAACCATCACTGTTCGGGCTAACCAGAAGCCATGGCTGACAGCTGAGGTTTACAGACTCCTGAGAGCCAGGAATGCTGCCTTCAAAGCGGGAGATCAGGTGGGCCTGAGGGCAGCCAGAAACAACCTGGACCGGGGCATCAGAAAGGCAAAGAAGCAGTATTCTGGGAAAATAGCTCACCGTTTCAAGGACAGCAGGGATACACGCAGTCTGTGGCAGGGAATACAGACCATCACAAACTACAAACCACCCCCCCAGACCTGTGACAGCTCAGCCTCTGCGCTGAATGAACTGAATGAGTTCTTTGCTCGGTTCGAGGCAAGTAACAGCACACCAGCACATAAACTCCCCCCCTCTCCTGATGGCCAGGTGCTGACGCTGTCCTCAGACAGCGTAAGGCGATCATTCATAAAGATTAACGCCCGGAAGGCCTCTGGTCCTGACAACATACCTGGTCGTGTGCTGAAGGACTGTGCAGGGGAACTCGCAGCGGTCTTCACGGACATCTTTAACATCTCACTGAGCCAGGCCATCGTCCCCACCTGTTTCAAAGCCACCACCATCATCCCTGTCCCAAAGAAGGCAACGCCCGCATGCCTCAATGACTATCGCCCAGTAGCACTCACCCCCATCCTGATGAAGTGCTTTGAACGGCTAGTCATGAAAAGCATCACATCTGTCCTCCCTGACTCCCTGGATCCCTTCCAATTTGCATACCGACCTAATCGCTCAACCGACGATGCCATCTCCTCTGCCCTTCACACAGCTCTCACACATCTGGACACGAAGGACTCCTATGTTAGAATGTTGTTCATCGACTTCAGCTCGGCATTTAACACCATCATCCCCCAACAGCTCATCCTTAAACTGGACAGTCTGGGGCTGAACACCTCAATGTGTAACTGGCTGCTAGACTTCCTGACCGGGAGACCACAGACAGTACGGATCGGGAGTAACACATCTAGCACCATCACATTGAACACAGGGGCCCCACAAGGATGTGTGCTGAGCCCCCTTCTATTCACCCTGCTAACACACGACTGCACACCATCGTACAGCTCCAACCACTTCATCAAGTTTGCGGACGACACAACAGTGGTAGGTCTCATCAGCAACAACGATGAGACGGACTACAGGAACGAGGTGAGCCGCCTGGCCTTGTGGTGCGGACACAACAATCTCACTCTCAACGTGGAGAAGACAAAGGAGATTGTTGTGGACTTCAGGAAGAGGGATGCCCAACATCCCCCTCTGACCATCAACAGCACCGCAGTGGAGAGAGTAGACAGCACCAAGTTCCTGGGAGTGCACGTCTCAAAGGACCTGTCCTGGAGCAGGAACACTGCAGCACTGGCAAAGAAGGCTCACCAGCGTCTCTACTTTCTCCGCAAGCTGAAAAGGGCTGGAGCTTCAACCCCCATCATGAGCACCTTCTACAGAGGTGCCATAGAAAGTGTCCTGACCAGCTGCATCACTGTGTGGTTTGGTGCATGTACTGCATCATGCCGCAAGAGCCTCCAGCGCATTGTGAGAGCAGCTGAGAAGATCGTGGGCACCTCCTTGCCCTCACTGCAGGACTTACACAGCAAACGCCTCAATCGGAAAGCCCACCGCATGGCAGGTGATCCCACACACCCACTACACAGCTGCTTCAGACTGCTGCCATCAGGGAGGAGACTGAGGAGTCTCCAGGCTCGAACCAGCAGACTGAGAGACAGCTCTGTTCATCAGGCAGTCAGAATGCTAAACACTCTGCCTGCTCTGCCTCCCCTCCCATTTGAACTGCCTTAACACTAAAACTTTCTCACATATTATCACTCAACACAAAGTTTTTAACACTAGACTCTGTCATCAAACGGGTTGATCACTGAACTCTCGGTCATGTGCTCATACAGTTTGCACTACTTCTCATACTTGCACTAATGTCTGTATTACATCACTGCCTATAATCATAATACTGTTTACATTCTCTGTTTACATTTATTAATACTGTTTACTTTTATTACTACTGCCTACATGTAATTACTACTGTTTACATTTATTTACACTACTCTAGTATCTACACCACTGCTGGTACATATACAGTGTGCTCTGAACGGTCTTATTTAGGGATGCCCAATGTGCCTTACTGCATATGCCACTTTTTGCCTCTATAACAACATCAACTACTACCTCATACATATACTGTGTACATTGACTCATACGCTGCTTTGCCACTTTGCAAATGTCAATGCTAGAAACCTTTAGTTTATTTTAGTTATACTTTTTATACTCTTTTTTTATACTAGTATGCAAAAACTCAGGACAATATTATGTTCATTAAATGTTTAATGTTTTAGTTTTAGAGTTGGTGTAAATTTTCATACTCTTATACCACTATGCAAAAAACTCAGGACAGTGTTAGTTTTACTATTTTATGCTTATGTCTATTATTATATGTTTCAGTGTTTCAATGTTTAGATGTTTACTGTTGCACCGAGGGACTGAGAGAAACGCAATTTCGGTCCTGTGTATGTCCTGCACTGTACATATTGCAGATCTGACAATAAAGTTGACTTTGACTTTGACTTTGACTTTGATGTAGTAAGGCATTGGTGATGGCTTTCTGCTGTGGATGTGTCATACTGTACTGCCCAGCACGAGTGTCCAGAAATTGTGATATGGAAGGCTGTTGAGGTTCATTTGTGATCCTCTTGTTCATCTGGTATTCTTCAAATCTGTCAGAAGTAAACAAATGTCAGAAAATAAATTACAGCCATTCATGAATTACATTTGACTTAAGTTACTCTTACTAATCATAAATAAATATTAACACTAAAACAATCATAGTTTTCAAAAAATGAAATAAGTATATAAGAAGTGTATCACAAGTAAAATCAGGAAGGTCTGGTGAATTTATTGTTCTGCTTTTATTTCTAAGTATGTTAGTTTCAGTCCTCCGTAAATATAGGCCAGAAATTCTAAACACAAAATTTAATTGCGACAGTCACTGTATTTGGTCTGTTTTTTAAAAATAAACCACATGCAAAAATCAAAAACATTGCAAATAAAGTGGAGTGGTTTTGAATTTGGATGTGATGGTATAATAAATATTTGTCTGGCCAAGTGGGGTTAAATCTACAGCCAATTTCACAAATCAGTATTGATAAAAACATAAAAACACCTGGGCATGAGGCAAGGATGAATCAGATCGGGACTGATTAACAAGAGCCAAAAGGAGAACAGACAAGGAAGGCCCAGCAAAGGGC